>CM062810.1:818246212-818556569 GCA_031772625.1 Pinus tabuliformis | reverse complement strand
AAGCCAAATAAAAGTTCAATGGCTCACATATTTGTTGTTGCAACATCCAAGGATTCTATATGTTCATATATTCATCTAGTGGCTCCCACCTCCATTATTCTAGACCACCAATTAAGGAAAAGAAATTTTATAATCCATTTCATTTCCATTGAAAAATAAGATTTTATAATCCATTTTAATATATAAAATATCTCAAAATGGGTTGAAAGTTTAAGACGTTTTGAAAACCACAATAAAATTAACAATCTAAACAAATTAAATTCATCCAAATAAAAAAATAAAGGTGATATATTTCTAAATTTCCATATTTGACATACTTGTGCAAGTAATCTTCAACTTCCTCCTCGATTTTTAGCCTCTCTTTTCGCAATTTATCATAGCTTCAAGTGCAATCATATCAATTGCTTCTATTTCCCTGGTCAAATGATAAATGTCCATATGATCTGGTATGGGAAGCTCCTGACATCCCAAAGCAGTAAGGAGTGTAGATTTACCACATCCATTAAGCCCAAGTAATCCATAGCACCTAATAGCCAGCAAAATTAATTATTAAAGGAAAACCATTCAAATTATGGCTAACAAAAGGAAAAAATAAAAGTAAATAAAGATGAACCCAATAGATAATAATATGTTGGTTACCTTCCATATTTTAGTTGAAACTCTGAAACAATAATCAAATATGACCATGGAATGTAATTGATAGGGACTCTATCGTCTAAGCCAAAATGATCAAAACAAAGAAAAATTGAGATATCTAAAAGTGAATTGAAAAACAAAGAGTAAACTAAGTCATAACGAGCACATATTTCTCAACCCATGAAAAACATAATGTTCCACTATACATCAATCAAAATAATTTTGAAAGTAATACCACACAAATATTGATTAACAACAAAACCAGATCTATCCCTTAAGTTGTAAACAAAAAAAAATCTAAGAAAAAAACAACTAAAAGCTATACGCTCCTACTATGTCTTATCCTTGAAAGGAATCCAATGTTAGATCCTCAATAGTTATTCAAGATTTCCATTTTAGTCATTAAATCAATGTTAGAGAAATCATCTCCCTTGAATAAAAAGGCTTGCAGTGTCATTGCTTGTTAAAAGGGAGGCCAATAACCACCTCAAAAATTGAGTTTACCATGTGTTTGTGTGCCTTGAACATGGAGTTGATCCAAGGTCAAAGAAAGGCACTTCATTAAGAATAAGTGAATTGGAGAAATATGGGGGAGATCTTTTTGTTACATTCCCAAAGTCTTTTTGGTAACAACACGTAGAACCCCCATTAATTCTCACATGAATTTCTATCTAACACATCAATCATCTAACAAGACGATGGACTAGCAAGGACATTCTCCCATTATTTCAGCATGCATGCTCTTACCTCGGTCCTGTCCTCTTGAATGTGGCTTCATGGTTATCTATTGGCATTATGAGATAATGAATCAGTGGTGGTTTGGAGTTTGCAGCTTCTGCATATATGGAAACAGGATGAATTTTGAGTTGTTTGTTTAGATTTATGATTTGGTTATATCATATTCAAGTGGCATCTGGTTGTATCACATTTGGTTATATCAGAGTCAAAGAGAATCTATCAATGTTTATGGTCTAGTGAGACATGCATAGTATTTGTATTCTGTCTTTGGTTTCCCTATATGAGCACCATATTTGACCCAAGTTCTCTATTTGATGTGTATGTATATTTTCTGGAAACTTGTATGTTCATTCTTTTTCAGAGATACCCAGGCCAAAGAATATAATACATATTTCAATTTCTAGTGGAAGTACAAGGTGCCTGTAACTTCTTTGTTAATCCTACAAGATGGAGAAACTCTTCCTGTTATCTATTTCTTCTTGGGGTCTAACAAATATGGAAAACAAAAGCAGACATATTGAAATTTAAAGGATCTTTGGAAGACATGAGGTATATATCCAGTACATGTACACCATTTACCTCTTATGGACCAACATGTCTATGTAAGAAAGCCATTTAATGCATATAGGGCCTATTGTAAGTCTTGAGTGACTCTAGAAGATCAGATAACCCCCACTTCAAGGATGCTTTGCTAATAAGTACCCTCATAATATGTGATACATATCTACTTCATTGATTTCATGGGTCAGATGATGTCATTTACAAACACTCATCAAGATCATTCATATAAAAGAATACATATTGATATAAATGTGTGAGAGCCAAAATGTCAATTTCAAAGAGGCTATCAAAAACAAATATTCCAAGACTCAAAATCACAAAACTTGAACCATGGAATTAGAATTCAATCACAAAGGATGAATCAGATTCCATAATTTCCCTTCTGCTACCCACTAACTAGAAAATAATGCTTCCTCTTAGTCATTACCACTATTTCGTCAATAGTTTCCCATAAAAACTGAGAAAAATGAGGTAGGGGCCAATTCATAGCTAGTTGACATCATTGAGAGAGGGAGAGGTTGTAGCATGAATTTGCTGATTTACTTTTCTTTTGGTAGGTTTGAACAATTGCAGACCATTATGCGCACTTCTAATTTAGGACTGCATTCTAACCTACATTTAATGCTAATTTCAAGCATCTTTCAAGCATGAATTTGTTGATATAAATTTCTTTTGGTAGGTTTGAACAATTGGAGACCAATATGTGAACTTCTAATTTAATACTACATTCTAAATTGCATTTATTGCTAATTTCAAGCATTTTTCAAGGTTTTGTATATCACAAGCACTTCTAGACTAGATCTTGGGTCCACACCAAGAACAATGTTTAAGTACTTAACACTCATGGGTAGGATTAGTAACCTTGTTGGATGACACCATCATGAATGAAACATTGCAATAGGCAATATGGTAAATGTACAACTATGGTAAATGTAAAATTTATTGCATTTGATTGAGTACAGTAGTGCTATACATTTTAAGAAAAGTTTAGGCTTCAGAAAACATGATTTGAGGATTTAACCACCTATAGATTAAACATATTTAAAGGATTGATGGACCCAAGGAGAAATATTTATATCTTGTAGAGGATCATGATCCGTGGGTAGTAGTACAATTGGATGCTCACAAAGCATCACTATTCATAAATAGTCATCTATGTTCAAATTCATAGAATTCTTCTTCATGAAGACCTGTGATTAATGGACGACAAAAAATTAATGGGCTTGAAACTCGTATCCATTGGATGAAGCCTCTATGTGCATGTTAATGTTAAATACTTGACTTAAACATCAAATTGAGAACCCATATAAAGTAATACCTATCACACCATAAGCCTTTACACAAGATCATCATGATTTCATTGTGATGTGGCTTTCTTTTTGTCTCCTTCACAATAGTCAACCTTTGTGTAACGTCTTCTTGTACACATAAACAGCTTGATCAACATACATATAAATAATTCTTGTATAAATTTGTTATTTGTGATTATTTATTACCTAATAATTATATATCTCAATCCAAATTCACTATATTATATTAATTTCCTATGTATAATTAATTTTTGAGACCTAGTAAACACTTTATTATCCCATAAAATAAAAGAATAAATTTTTTAGCAAGATAATTAATTCCAAATTCCAGTCTTACAAATTTCCTTAAATTCTTACTGATATGATTACCAATGTTAAAAAATATAAAACATGATAGCTACAAGAGACTATAATACCAAACCAAACATTTGTCACAGGCTCAAACTAGTTGATCATCCATGTATGCAGTAAGTGCAGCCCTTCCTTTGATATACTTGTCACAAAATATATCAAAGATTCTACAATGGTGCTGCAAAAGGCCAGTAACTAGTTCATTCGATGGAGACACAACTACCTTCAACTCAAAGCCAAAAAACTCCAAGAACTCAACAACATAATTAATGGATAACTAGGTTAACCTTTGGACAAATGCTCCAAAATCCATCCCACATCCTTTACAACATGTCACGGATTCATCAGGCACCTGAAATCACAAAGACAAAAATGAAAAATACTAAATATTCAAGGAAATGATTGAAATATACCAACCTTGAGACACATACATCAGCCATTATAAGGTTTGTTTTCTTATTCCATTGTCCCATCAAAATATGAACACAATTTCACTTCTAATGTGACATGTGAGGCAAAGAAATATTACCTATGGTGAGGAAAAAAAGTAAAACCCTCACAATAGAACTATAATTGCTTTAAAACGCAATAAGATCCGCTAGTGCAAACTTGATATATTCTATCATGATAAATATATATATTCTCCATGTCTTGGAAAAATAGTTACACAATAGAATTAAAGAGAAACAACAAAAACTAGGAATTAAAATGATTATTACCTATGTTCTTTCTTGGTGAGTGAAGCATGCCCCTAATGTTTGGGGACTTGTGCAAATCCATGAGTAAAAACTTAAGAAGATCCATGGCGACTCGACCAATGACTTGCAATTAGGAAGGAAAGCACAACAGAATGCTCATGATAGAAAACCAACTTTCTTAAGGGTGGGAAATAAATTATTAAAAAACATAAAACACTCAACCAACTATAAAGTATTGAAGCAAAAATGGTGAGCCCAACAAAATACCCTTTCATTATAAAGTTGGATCTGCAGTGAATTTTTTGTTATTTACAATCATAGTTAAAACTCAGTATAAATAATAAAAAAGAAGTATAGTAAGCTATGAACCTAAAGCACTAGACATAATTTAGAGAATATGATTGGAAACATACCCAATATTATTTATCTTCCATAGGTCTCTTTAGTGTCATGGTTCACCTAGTCTACAAGTGAACTTCTCCTTTTCTCTATAAGTTGGTCAAATGTTTTGTTTGTGTCACTATTATTTCCACTAGCTTTTCCATCAACCATCTCATTTTGATTTTATGGGCCCATTGCTTAATGAACAGAAAATGGAATGATAAAGTACATATAAAGAGGTCCTGAGAAAATGACTTCAAAGTGATTGGAATCAAGTTTGATTTTGATTTCCTAAAGAGTTTCATACTATTATTTGCACTGTTTATCGAATTGAATGTGTTTTTTTCTCCTCTTTACACAAGTTTTTAGTTTTATATAAATACTTAAATTCTCTTCCCTTTTCATTTTTGACGGTCCTATTTTGTGGCCTTTTTTCCTAATCTTTATACTTCATGTTTATGGTAAATTCCACATACTCATTTGAGCTACATCTTTCTTTTAGGAAATTTGGGGTCGAATCATCAAGTTATCTACCATTCACTATTCTATTCAAAACAGAAGAAAAACAGTTTAGAAAAGTGAAGTAGAAGCATAGTCACAATGATAAACATCTTTTTATTAACTAGTCACAAAACACTCATTTGGATGTTAGTGTGAAAGAAAGGTATGTTTCATTATAGTACCAATTCTCATTTTTACTTGACTGGAAAATTTAAGGTCCTTCTAAACATAGTCATTTATGATTTGTGGCATCAAGTTCATAGGTCAAATTGGGCTTGAGCCTTGCACTCTCTATGTTTTTTATTTTTAACATACTTCGCTGGGTTATGTTTTTGTTTAATTAAAATGATCATATATGGAACTTTCAACACACAATGTAATATATGTATGATGGTTCCCAAACATGGTACCTGAGTTTTGAGGATATCACGCTCAACCTCTAATGTTTTAGCTGCAACATGATCCTTTGAGAGAAACAGAGGCTTAGTTGCAACAACATGCATTACAATATTTTAGCCCACCCTTTGAAGTACTTTTGTTGGTGCACCCCCATTTTTAGATTCCAATGTCAATAGGCTAGTTATGCAACCAAGCCATGCATCCACGAATAAAATGATTATTGGAGGCAAATCTTTGAACAAATAATCTAGTCTAAGTTGTGTTGATACTCCTAATTTATTTAGAAATTTCTTTATAGGGAGTGCCAACAATAACTAATTACAAATAGACAGAATGCATGGAAGTGAATCATAACTTAGTTTAACCATTTTTTTTTCTCTATTTTACCTTCTATATCCAATTTTTTCATTTATTTTATTACTTTCAAGGGGATGATGATGTGCATACTCACATGAAGACCAAACCTGCTTGCAAATTATGTATTGCTCTAATATCTGTAGAAATTCAAACATGTGGGATTCTGGAGGGAACTATAGTGTAATGGTAAAAATTTAAATGTTTGAAAAGTGGATTAGGATGTCAGATAATGCTTGGTGATGTAGAGGGATATAAAAAGAAACATATCTGATTGAATGGCCTTGTTTCTTTGTTAGCCTTAAACTTTTATATTGATATTGCACAGGATAATCAACTTATGTATAAGTTTTGTATAAAATATAGAATCAACCCACTCTTATTAAAATAGGTATAATTCATTATATCACTAATAGAAAGTGAAGTGTGACGAAATCCAAGATGAAAATTCAATCCCTAATTCTGAGCACTAGTATCTAAAACATTCCAATCATACAAATGATAGTTGCAACAATAAATTTATCTTGAAAAGAAGACACAACCATTTTGATTTTAACGAGTGTTAAAAATGAGAAACATATGAGGCAGATGAAATCCCATTTCTTCAATTTATAGATTGATTGTGTCAATATTCCCTCATCCATCACAATAGAAGGAATCCAATAACATATTGTTAGAAATAGTACAAACCTGGTTGGGGAGAAGTGTGAAGATATGAGGAGACAATGCCATTTGTAGAAGACAAGGAAAAAACTCATCAAAGATTCCCATTCTCTCCGATGATAACAACCACATCCATAATTGCATATTGAATAGCTATCTCCCTTGTTAGTTTAGGATGGTCTAAGATAATGTTCATCTCATGCAATAACACATATCCATTTACAAACAACAACAAAAGCTAAATTTACACTCCTTGGTTATTCAATGTTAACATCCCGGACCTTTTTCCTTTTTGTTTGAAGTTTTATGATTTAGTTGGTAGTAAGCATACCCTTTCCCAATGTAGAAATTTTACAACGGGATGTAACCAGCTTATAACCCATAAAAGAAGCCCTTATTGAATAAGCCATAATGAGGGGGAATCTAATTAGTCAAATATTCCTAGGGCCTGCACTTGGTCCCATTATCAATCTACATAGAGGTTTGCTTATATATGTAAGACATATAATTTTTCATAGGTGAAACAACCCATAAGAGGTGAAACATGCCCCCGGGGTATTAAACCTTGGTGGGGATTATGAAATACCCCCACTTTACCATGAAACAAATAGCCCATGACAGCATCATAAACCTTTTGACTTGACTGTTAAACTAGTTTCTCAATATGCTTATTAACTTTTTCCTTTTCTTAAATGTAACTATTTTTCCCACCCTCCAATCCATAGGCAAGAATGAGATTGTCGATACCTTCCTAGAACAAATTTTAATATTAGCTAATGAAGATACCTAACTAACAATCAACTCATAAAGAAAAAACGTGTCACGAGTGGGATTTGAAAATAGGTGAGGATGATAACATCTCCTTTCAGCAACCCAACATAGACCCAGTTGACTAATATGCCCACTAGCTTTTGGAAATGCATTATGGATTTAAATCCAATTTTTGAATGACCCAAATTTCAATCTTACACTTGCTATCCCTTCTCAGAATTTCTAACTTAACAAGTCCAATCCATAAGCTTTTGCAGTAATTTACCTGACATCATGTCTAACTAGAAAATATATATACATAAATAGCACATAGAACCAACAAACATATCTAAAAACTAATTGTATTAAAGAAACAAAGAGAATGACTCCTACTCTCTAATTAATTTTTCGTCTAAAAGATCCAAAAATAAAATTTAATTTCTTTGGACTAAATAGTCCAAAATAAATGCAGACCCACTTTCTTTTACAACAAAAAACCTTGATCAACTTTCATATGGTAGAGCCTTACCCTAGGAGCTTTAGATCTATTGTGGAAGATTTTGATAGAAGCTTAGGTAAGTCCTCCATTGTCAATGTTGATCTTTCCATAAAATTTCTTGGAATTTGGAAAACTTAAAAACCAATATAAACTAAAGGCCTAAAATGACAAATTAGAGAGTAGGAGAGGATCTAGTAATAAGCAACAATCCATAGTTATACATCTTAATAATTATCTAGAAAATGTAAAAGGATTGCATCAGTCATGAAAAGCTGTAAGCTATGAAAATTTATCTCAGTAAAGATAAAATATTGATTAAGATGTTCACTATGTGCAAGAAAACACACTCAAAAATTGATAATTTAACACAAATTGTTGGCTTAGTATCCTGCCTTAACTTAAATGAGCACTTTATGAAGGAGAATCTTAATAGACCCCAGTTTACTTTCTTCACTATTTAAAAGCATCTTGATTGGTATTGGAAGATCGTTTTAATCTATAATTAAATAATAACTATGTATATATATAGTACATGAGAAACAATCTTGTCAAGTAATAAGCTCAAAAACATTAAAAGCTAAAATCATGACAAATTTTAGGTGTGCTTGTATAAAGTATAATGTCATGCTCCAGTTTTATTCACTAGTTTTTCCAACATCTGAATGCTGATAAAATTAGCAAGGGGTTGGAAAAGAAAATAATAGGGAAAATTTTGGTAAAAATCAACAAACTTAAAAAAATACAACAAAGGTCCCAAGGGGGAAACTTAATTGGTGATTGAAGAAATTGTAAATATGTGAAAAATAATATATCTAAGGTTAAAATCACCCCATTTCTGACCCTATTTACATAGAGGAGGATAGGGCGTAGACCCTTAGAGGTTTACTAGTAGCTATGTGTCAGGTGAGTTGTTGATTTCCTTTGGAAAAAAAACATACAACTAGAAAAAGGTCAAAAAACCACTTAAATCATTAGTTGTTTATGACACGGTGATTTTCTCCATAGACATGAATTTTCTCCCTTGGAAAAATAGCCCAGGCCAGAAAATCATGATTTCCCAATTTTTTGGCAATAAAATCACGATGTTTGCAACACTATTGTTCACTAGTCACAATGTTTTTATTATTCCAGACACATGTACTGGACAATGTGAAATTATTATCTCTAAACTCTAGTGTAAGGAGGTTCTCTAGAGTCTAAACATAAGATGATTTTATCAATGTCCATGAGGTACCAAAAAAGTAGGTTAGTGGGACTCAAATGTACCATCCATTAAAGACATACTATGTGAGTGTGAAAGTTACAAGTATGTATAAAGTATACATAAATAACAAAAAGATAAAGTACTACTAATTATTAGGTATAAATGTGGAAGTAGAGGGAGAAGAAGCATCTCAGCCACATCAATCATTGCAAAGGTACCAATGCACCACAAGATAATATCATCAAGGAAGTGCCCAGGGCTGAGAGGGCCAGAATGGTGATCCTAGGAGAAAACTGGAAGCAGCCAGTAGAAGCCCCATAACACTCAAGGCCATTGAAAAGAATCTAGTAATGGGTGTTTGAGGATCAGATGAGGGCTGGGAAGTGGTACTCTTCTATGACCTTGTGGAAGCAAGTCTTTTGGCCATCAAAAAGGAGAAAGTTCATGGTTCCATTGATCAAGTACAATATTTATTCATGACAGTGGAGTCTATGCATCACTTGCATCCTTCTGTAGCTAAGATAAGTGGAAAGGAGGTAATTTTCCCATTTGGGTTGGGTTTAGGTGGACCTCATAAATCTATTATTTGTGACTAATCACCTCACACATGAACAATGAAGAAAGAGAAGCACATCTGATCTAGATAGCCAAAGGAAGTAGTAAGAGAGACCCATGAGTCACTATACAAACAATGAAATCTCCATTGGATCTCATAAGAATGCATGAAATGATATATCTTCCATTAAAACAATGAAGTGCCACCTTCTAACAATTAGCAAGTTGGCATCCATTCAAATATTGATTCAATACTTGTGTTGAAAACTTGAAAAGTTTTGAAGCCACTGATTCAGCTCCTTCCTTACAATTGCTTCAAGTTGGCCTAGAAGGCTCCTATAAGCATATCACTAAGGACAAAACTATCTCTTGACATAGTATTTACACTACCTATTTATGATTTATCTTTATGTGTGTCTCTTTCTCAAAGCTAGATTCTATTTAGTAATTTGTATTTTCTTTGTATATGGTTTTACTCACTCATGATCTTGTGATTAACTTCTTATCATCTAGCGATGTACATAAAAGTCAACTTGAGAATTAGTATAATTGTTTACATATTTAGGGTAGAATAATGATAAGGTAAGATAGGTCTTCTCAATATTAACAACAACATTAGAGCTTAAGTGAAAGCTTCTGAAATTTTCTGAAATCCATCATTGCCAGCCTTCATGAATGGTCTACCCATGTTTCTTTTTGAAAGTTTTCACATATTTGAAATCACTCAGATACAAACTGCAGTAAGATTATGATAATAAGGTATCCACCACAGGTGAACAAAAAAGAATTTGAAAAAAACAATGAGCTCTTCCAAAGTCATAATATGTTCAATCTATCAATCAAACTGCTAAAGATGAAATTGCTAAAGCATGCAACCCAACAGGAAGATGAGGAAGGGATATGAAATTAGTATGAGAAAAAGAAAGAGCCACCCACACAAAGTAGATGGATCAACTAGAATCACCATTAAGGTTCGCCAAAAAAATAGAGTACTAGACTAAATAATCTCTCTAATTTTGTGTTTACCTTTGCCCATTTTAAGCTTTTGGTGGATTAAAACATCACGAATTTTGTTATGTGGACCATGAGTCTAGTCCTCATTTTAAATGTAGATGTAAATCATAAAAATACAATGCATTTTCATACATGGGAATGATCAGTAATTTTGTTTCTAGTTAGGATAATTAAGCACAACAAAACTAGGGAAAAATCAATGGGAGTAGATATTATCATTTCTCATTTTGATGCATGATGTAAACCCTTTGGGTGAAGACCCATTACAATTAATACCTTTATTGTTCCAAAAAGAGGAAAATGAACTTAAATGCAACAAATAAGATGAAGTTGTGCAAGTTCTAGAGGAAAGAAAGATATTCAATTGACAAAAAACATTTAAATCATACCTTAAGCATGCCATTTCTAATTGATGATAGAGAGACATCAACAAGAAATATAATGGAAACATTGAAGGTCAAACCATATAGTTGGTGCAAAAAATTCCACAATGCCCTTAGAAAACTCCATACACTCATCCACATCTCGTCTCCTACCATTTATATCCAGTGGTGCAAAACATTCTCCTGCAATTATTCGCATCTGAAGAAGCAGTTGTTCAATAAATAAAGATTTGACAAAAACATAAGAAATCCAAGTTGCCATTATTTAAATTTGGGAGTTTCAAATACTAGAAAGTTGAACGATAAAATATGAAAGGGAAAAGCACTAAAGGGCCTCTAACTTTCAAATAATCAGAGGAAAGAAAAAAATGAAATATCAAAGTGAAGCCCAAAACAAATAATGACCTTTTCTTCAAGAACTAATAAGTACTAAACTCATCAGTTTCCATTCCTCTGAATTGAAACATTTCCAAGAACAATTTCAATGGATTAAAATGAGCTTCAATGCAAGTTGGATAATAGAAAATTTGGTAGATGAATTATTGAAAAGACTCTAAAAAGTACAAAAGTAATTGGCCCATGGGCATAAATTAAAATTGATGAAATTATAGAAAAAAATAAAATTTTAATTTGAAGATTTCATAATGCGCGTCACCTGACACAATGACATTGAGATGCTACTACTATTTATGGGAATGCCAATAGAAAATACAAAATAAGATAGATAATATAAATGTAGATGGAAAAGTCTCATATCATCATAACCTTGTATCTCTAACTTAATTCTGTAACTCTAGAACTATTTTTCCATAGCTCACCAAACATCTACAATAAATAAACGAAAAGAGAAGACAACAAATTATATTTCCAGAGTAACGAATTATATATAAATTTTTTCCTTTGTGTCTTGTTTCTAGGGTTGACGTGTCCCATCTTAAATACTTGTATTTCCATGTTTTGTGTCCTCTTATCATGTGACTTATCCACAGGCATAAGAATACCCAGGGTTGAGGTAGAGCCATGCTACATGAATCAGACAATAGAGAGTATTGTTGCATCACTCATCAATCATCCATATCTAGGCTCATCTAGTGAATCCCTCCTCCCCCTTGTCCTCATAGTACTAATGGATAACTTCTTTCGCCCTTACCCATGGCCACATATGAGTAAATTTGTCACCATCAACCAAGAAAAGAACCTTTACCAAAGGTTCACTAATGGCACACAACTCCTGCACTCCCAACCAAAAACTATGATTGTGTCTGAAAAGTTGGGCTATGGCTTTCCCATCCTTTAGTGCTATAGACACAAGCATTCCACTTATATAAAAAATATATCCTCTGCAACTCTAACATAGAATTATGGAGAGACTAAAGAGAAATGAAGCTAGTGGAAAAATACATAATTGGGAGACTTGGGAAACATAAGCAACTTGCCAACAACAACATACTTAACAACATTCTCCATAATAACTTGGAAAACATATTGCAGATCTATCTCCCAAATAAATCCACCCAAATAATAATTCCTTTGGAAGGATCCAATGGCATAGTTCAACAGGCAATTTTGTATTTGCATTGACTTGTCATTCTGTTATCACCAAAATAGGACCCTGATAGGCTGCTGATCAGACTATCTCAGTAACTATTTCAAACCAAACTTTTGGCTGAGGCTTAGCCTCCTCAACTTGAGAGGGCTCTCTCACTGGGTTAAAGATTTTACTTTGAATATAAGATGGCTAACTCTATGTAAAATTCGAACAACAATGTATAAATGGTTGAAATACCAATTAACAAACTTCCATTGGGCTATGGAGTCAAAGTGTGTTTTAGTACAACAGTAAGATCAATTTCACATGGAAGTCAGGGCATAGAGGGTTTTAGCATAAAAGCAAAACAGAGATATAATGTAAAGAACACAACCTACAAACACATGAAGGAAGTTAGAGCATCATCAATGAATTCTAGGTAACATGTTTCTATACCACTGCAAGTGAGTATATGAAAGAAGCCATGAGGAAAATGAAACATTAAAACCCTTTCTGAATCCTGAGTAGTGAAAGCAACTCTTTGTATTAACCTGAAAACATACAGTCACATACAATAACACAATGTGCTTGTTTCTTTGAAAATTGCCAACCCTTGATGCATTACATCTCTTGTCATATATAGAGTTCATTACAAGCTTGGATTCCTTCCTCCATCATGAGGGGAATTTGAATTTCACTTGACCTGACACCTATTGATACTTAAACAAACTATTAATTAGAACTAGTTGTTAACTAGTAGTGCTAGTGACCTAATACAACTAGGAGTGTAACTCCTTATTATGATTACAACAACCTTATCTAAACATTGAAAGCATTATTTTATAGCTGAAACCTCATGAAGTCGAATTTGACGAAGCTTCCCACGTTGTCACCTTACTGTTGATGACAAACCCTAGAAATTAGGGAACATGTTTCCCTGTTTTTAGGTTTAGGATCCTTGAAAATTGGCACGTGGGACAGAGCCTTTATCTTCTCATCCATGACATATTTTATGAAACTGAAGGAGGTTTTTTTATTCCATGATGTCTAGAACAAAAACCTCTCTTGGTTTTTTAAAAAACTGCTCCAGCTGTCCAGAATCTGTCCTTGAAAAACACGTGTAAAACAGGAAAAGTCTATTTGTGAAAAACTGCACCTACAACAGTTTTGTAGTGCAAGTTTAACCATAAATTTCTCCCAAATTATAACGAATTTGAAGAAACTGAAAGAGGTTTTTTTGGTTCACTATGTTAGGAATAAAAACAACTTTCAATTTTCCAAAATATGCTTTCAGCTGCTCAAACAACCTCCTGGAAGTTTGATGAGCCCCAAATTTGGTAACTTGTTGGGCTCATTTGGCCTAATTATCCTTGTTCAGTCCTTGTTCAATCCTTCATTTTTCATAGCTTATGCATTATTTTTCCGTATGTTTATGTCATTTGTACGAATAAGGGTAGTCACTCTTCCTAGGTGGCTAACACATTCTCATTTCAGGTTTTTTGACACATGTTGGAGCAAAACCGAGCAATCATGGGCTAGAAGACAGCCATGCTTGAGGTGAGGATTCGTAGGGGGGTTGTCTATGGCATTAAATAGCCTCCCTCAGTATATTCACCCCGAACTTCGAGCTCCAAAGGCCACCAAAACTGGATCTAGAAGGCAGCGAAGCAGATTTTGGAAGGGGCTGTCTACTCACAGTTTGGACAGCCAAGTCCCATCGATTTAGGAGGCCAGCTAGGGCCCTCGTTGTGTATAAATGTTAAGGCCTCAGCCTTCGTGAGGGACTTTTGGAAACCATTTCATATTTTTCACTATAGTGCTGTTAGCTCTACTTTGTTCTCTTGTAGCCATTTTGGGCATAACTCTTGACTTATGACTATTTTTTGATAATGAGAAGCAATCCAATTTTATATCAACTCTGATTTTTCTATAGGAGCCATAGCTCTTAGGTTTGGGCCCAACCTGAGAGCCTAGGGCTTCCTTTTTGTACTATTACCTTTCCTTTATGCATCGTTGTTTTCCTTTTATGCATTTGAAGCATATTTCTGTTGGGCAGATTTAGTTGTTTTGGTTAAGTAGGTCACTTTTTATTAAAAGAATTGCTTCATATGTTTAAAATGGATTGGTAGGATAATAACAAGAAAAAGCTCCAAGAAAAGGGTCAACAACACTCTCTGTTTCGCCTCATCCTTATTGGATCAGGGGCTAGAATTGAAGAAACAGTGCTGCCCCAACAAAAACACTAGTTTGCTTGACCATGCAATCCTTATTGTACTGTTTTCATTTGCAGAAGTTAGTTATGAGTTCATATCTTTGAAATGTTTCTTTGCATGATTGATGTACATGGTTTTCTTTCCAAATAAAGTTGTTGTTCATTCGTTTTATTGACAGTTAGATTAGATTAGCTAGGACTTTGATTATTTGTAAGATGTTGTTGATTCGGTTAAATGTACATTGTGCAGGGCATCTCTACCACTCTCTCACCCGTTGAAGCTTCATCAAAGCCAGCTGTTCCATATCCTATCTAGGTTCGTCGTCTCACACCTATCCTTTTTCCCACGTAACCTTACCTTCTTGCTCCATCATTGTCTTAGCCTTCTTTAAGCCAAGTCAACCTTCTACACCCTCTCACCACTCCATCCACCAGTCCCTGGGTCACTCCAGGCCCCTATCCTACCTCCCTATCCATTCATGCATCTTCCCTCACTCACCCATCCTCTAAAATCCACGTTTCAAACATCCTGTAGAAATTTCTAAACATCCTGTAGAAATCTCTGAACATCCTGTAGAACCCTTGCAGACTTCCTGTAGAAGCTCACAAATGAGGTTTGTTGATAGCAAAACTTTGTGAAACTCTTCGAAAGGGTGTAGGGACTCCTTAGACCCTCTCTGAACCTTCCTGACCTCTTCCATGAATTTCTCCTCCTTGATCCACCCCTGCACAATAAAAAGCCAGTTAAAAAGCACATGCATGATAATTCTAATAACTTATTCAAAAATACAAAAAGATGTTTTCTTCAGGTAGAGGTAGTCTAGACACATGTATTTTACCTTCATAGAAGTAACGGCATCACTTCCAGTAGTTTTCATTCTCTCCTTTGCATCAGTAGGACTAGCTGGTAGAATTAGGGTTTGCTAGGGTTTGCATTACTTTTTGGCTTTCAGTTTCTTTCCGCAAGTAGATTAGCTTCCTTTGAGTTAGCTTTCATCCATCAGTTAAAAAGATTCTTCTAAGAGCTCGTAGAAGTTGGCTTAAGCCCCTAGCGTACTTGTGCCAGCTGACCAAGTGACAGCTGCGACAAGAGCTAGTACTTGTGCATACAGCACCATCGCTTAAAAGTTTGTTACGAACTACCAGGTTGATAAAAGTAAAGAAGGGAGTCCCAGGAGTTGTAGTATTATTGCTGCAATACTGGAGCCCACCAAAGTTGACTACCTAAAACAGTTTTTTCTGCTGAAAAAAGGGTTGCTTCATTGATTTCGTAGTGTAAAACTGGTTTTTTACACTGTCTGCGCTATGAAAACGTGGATTTGTAGCTAGTTTCAATTCTTCTTTTTTAAATGGCTAAACATATGACTTTCAAAACATGATATGGGATGCATAAAGTGTAAAACAAGGTTGTTGAACTTTATTTGATGATGGAAATGAGACTCTAACCCTATGACTTAGACTCTAAAAACCATAAAAGTGACTTAACCACCATCTAACATTATGACTTAGGAAAAAATGTAAACTTTGCAAATTTTAGAAAATTTTAGGGTGATAATAGTGGCTCCACTAGGGATAGTGTGCCCTTGTGGTACACTAAGAACCTATAGCTCCAGTGCTACTATCTATCCTCTAGAATAAAACTTTGAACTTCGCTCAATCTGCTCCTGAAGCCTTTAATGAATTTTGTAAGAGGAATTCAAATTACACCTACTGAAACAGATGCTCAATCAACCTGCCCTGAGCTTATTTGGACATTCCTACCTACCCTATCAGCTGCAATCTCCACCTGTAGCTCAAGGAACATGAAACTTCAAATGAAGCCAGTCATTGATCTAATCTGACACTTGAATCTCTTGATTGTGCTTGAAGCAACAGTAAACCAGATACTAAAATAACCAAGGAAGCATGAGGTGTAACTGTTCTTCAAGATGAAAAAGTAACTGGAAGCCTGAACAGTAAATCTTTTCCATGTAGTCAGCTATAGGGTCAAAAAACACATGGTGTGTTTGATGATTCTCATAACATTCTATATCTTCAGATAACTGATTCTCAGCCACACAAAATTCCTTTGAGATGCTATCCAACTGCTTTTCTTAATGATTCCCACAAACAATGTAATTTTCCTCATTATTAAGATCATTCATTGATGTAAGCTGCTACAAAGTATGACATAAAAAATCAACCTTTTCCTCTGCCTGAGGGTTATAAAATCTATCTTCCAGTACTTCTTCTTGGTGTTTGTAATCATTTTCATCTTCATTATGATCTAAAGACTGACAATTCTACTGCATCTCTACATCAATCTCAGAGGATTTAATATGATTTTCATAAGTAAACCCCTGCTGATCTTCATGCTGCATTTCGTGGGATGTTATCCTTTTTTCTTGGTGTTGAAATGTATTGTTATGAAGAGCCTCTAAAATTTCTTCATCCATAAATTCATCATCATCATAACAATCCTCCAAATATTGAATAAGAATCAAAGAATGTTTGCAACAATTTTTTACCAGTAATAAGGAAGGATGACATTCTTTATACATCTCATAGAATTCATCATGAAAATTAGCAAGCGAATATATTGAACCATTTTCCAAGCTTTTATACCAAGCCCATGCTTTTCCTTCTAAAGTGGTCATAAACATCCTCATGAGACAATCTTGAAGGAACTGAACCTTAAGACTGCGTACATGCATATGGAACCTAACCAAATGAAGAGCAGCATTATCTTTCTTTTCATCTTTGAATATTGGAAGATCATCTAACCAATCAACCTTTGGCATAGGATTTGGAAAACCAGGGATATGAGACCAATTCATAGGGGCATACCTAACATTTATTCTTGCAATGGAACTCATCTTGAAACTTCATCAAGCTATTGATCTTCTATCAGTGGAGTGACCTTCAAATTTCTCATTCAATGTGTGGAGTCACCAAGGTAGATTGCAGCCTCAAAAACTTTATGAGCTCCTGCTACCTTCAGAAGTTTAGCTTCTTGATTTCGGGAATGAATAATCTTCAGTCTCCTGGCAGACGCACCAAAATTTTATCACCAAAATAGGACCCTGATAGGCTATTGATCAGACTATCTTTGCGTAACTATTTCAAACCAAACTTTTGGCTGAGGCTTAGCCTCCTCAACTTGAGAGGGCTCTCTCACTAGGTTAAAGATTTTACTTTGAAGATAAGATGGTTAACTCTATGGAAAATTCGAACAACAATGTATAAATGGTTGAAATACCAATTAACAGACTTCCATTGGGCTATGGAGTCAAAGTTTGTTTCAGTACAACAGTAAGATCAATTTCACATGGAAGTTAGGGCATAGAGGGTTTTAACATAAAAGCAAAATAGAGATATAATGTAAAGAACATAGCCTACAAACACATGAAGGAGGTTAGAACATCATCAATGAATTCTAATTAACATGTGTCTATACCACTACAAGTGAGTATATGAAAGAAGCCATGAGGAAAATGAAACATTAAAACCCTTTCTGAATCCTAAGTAGTGAAAGCAACTCTTTGTATTAACCTGAAAACATACAGTCACATACAATAACACAATGTGCTTGTTTCTTTGAAAATTGCCAACCCTTGATGCGTTACATCTCTTGTCATATATAGAGTTCATTACAAGCTTGGATTCCTTCCTCCATCATGAGGGGAATTCGAATTTCACTTGACCTGACACATATTGATACTTAAACAAACTATTAATTAGAACTGGCTGTTAACTAGTAGTGCTAGTAACCTAATACAACTAGGAGTGTAACTCCTTATTATGATTACAACAACCTTATCTAAACATTGAAAGCATTCTTTTATAGCTACAACCTCATGAAGTCGAATTTGATGAAGCTTCCCACGTTGTCACCTTACTGCTGATGACAAAACCTAGAAATTAGGGAACATGTTTCCCTGTTTTTAGGTTTAGGATCCTTGAAAATTGGCACGTGGGAAAAAGCATTTATCTTCCCATCCATGACATATTTTACGAAATGGAAGGATGCTTTTTTATTCCTTGATGTATAGAACAAAAACCTCTCTTGGTTTTCTAAAACACTACTCCAATTGTCCAGAATCTGTCTTTGAAAAACACGTGTAAAACAGGAAAAGTCTATTTGTGAAAAACTACACCTATAGCAGTTTCGTAGCACAAGTTTAACCATAAATTTCTCCCACCTTATAATGAATTTGAAGAAAAGGAAAGAAGTTTTTGTGGCTCACTATGTTAGGAACAAACACCTCTTTCAATTTTCTAAAATATGCTTTCAACTGCTCAAACAACCTCCTGGAAGTTGACTACCTAAAACAGTTTTTTCTGCTGAAAAAAAAAAAAAAAAAGGTTGCTTCAGTGATTTCGTAGTGCAAAACTGGTTTTTTACACTGTCTGCACTACAAAAACGTGGATTCGTAGCTAGTTTCAATTTTTTTTTTTAAATGGCTAAACATATGACCTTCAAAACATGATATGGGACCCATAAAGTGTAAAACAAGGTTGTTGAACTTTATTTGATGATGGAAATGAGACTCTAACCCTATGACTTAGACTCTAAAAACCATAAAAATGACTTAACCACCATCTAACATTATGACTTAGGAACAAATGTAAACTTTCCAAGTTTTAGAAAATTTTAGGGTGATAACACATTCTATACTAGATGATTTCTCATAGGTCCTCACCGTTAGGGCTTTAGAAGGGTTTCTCTGGATAAAATCATGGATGACCAATCTATTTAGACTAGAAGAAAGATCACTCTTATTTTCACCTCTTATATTGCAACATTTAACATTGGGATTCATGCCTTATTGAAAACACGTACACATGATATATTATATTCGATGAATGTAAAAATATTCTCTCTTTTATGTGAAGAAAGTAGGAATTGGACTTAAAGCTTGGCATGCATTTAAATGGGTTTTTAGTATTCGCCCTTGAGATTCATTTTGTTAGATAGTTAGCATCAGATCCATTCAAACTAAAGGAGTTGTTGAGTTGTTAAAGAGCATGTAAGTTGTGGATTTGGAGAACAACCATAGTATTTTATGATTAATACATGTGAAGAACAACTAAATAACATTGGAGATGACATATTATCAACATTCATTTCATTTGGGCATGCATATATTACGTATCTTGATGTAAAGAGAAGCTACAATGAAGGCATTAGATTGAGCTATAATGTGAAAATTTCTAATACAGTCTGACCTGTTCCAAAAAAAAATATATGGTCGACCCATTTTATTTTTCATTATCTGGAAAAGAACATATACATTAATACACATGAACATTTGTGATAGTTATATTTCTCCATCATCCCCAACAAGCCCTAGGCATAATTCATTGTCACGAAAGAGTTCCCATAGTGAAAGAAAAACAAAATATTCAACTAGTGGGAGGATTGATGGTATTGTAGTGGCACGTCTATTAACTTTTATTAGATTTTTTCTTATTATTATGTTCTTTGTAATGAGGAAACATGATGGGAAGATAAGTGATATTCACAGCAATTCCCAACATAAGCAAATGACTTACAAACTCAATATAAATTTTGAGGATCATTCCTAGAGAAAATTGTCATGTATGCAATTCTTATGAAAAAATAGTGTTTGAATGAGTTTTGAGGTTTCTCACATGTTAATCGTGAAGGGATATTCATGAGAAAAATCACTCTTGGAAGAGACTGTCACATATACAACTCTTCACAATATTTATAGTGACCATATTTGCATACTACACGTTGCCTAGATGCATGTTCACAATTCTGAATTTTTTCCTCATGAGTTATTGGATATGGCCTTATAATATCACTGTTAATTAGGTTGATTTAGGATACACTAGATTAATCACAAGAGTCTCTTTTTATTGTGTGGAATTTCAATATGCCATGGAAGTCCTATCAACTTCTTCCATTCATCCTTGAAACCCTCATTCAACATTCTATCAACTTCAATCCCTTCATCAAAGGTTAGTACCTTTTTAATTGTGTTTATTTCCTCTTCATCTATGTTTGGTGCTTATATATCTCTCATGCTATGCAATTCTATCCTATTTGGATAACAATTTTGAGGGAAAGGGCTTATACTGTTATGCCCATATTTTATCATATGTTAAAAAATCACACTTCTTTTTCTCATCTTCCCACCACAAAAATCATTACATAGACATGCATGTTTAAGAAATCTCTTGTCATCGATTATTCTCTCATCTCTCATCATGTGCATGATATTTATCCTTTTTCAAAATTAGGCATTGACTCATCTTCAATTTCCTGCATTCAAAGATAAAACTGATATGTTAACTCTTTACTTCAACTCTTTTTAGAGCTCTGTTTGTAAAAGAGAAGTTTCAACTCCCATTTTAGAAAAAAAATCATATTTGTGCAAACTTTTTAGAAACAACATATAGGAAGAGAAGACTACACATTTTTTACCAATGTGAAGACACCCATACACAACAATCACATAGTCAAACAACAAAAGAAAGTTATATTTGACATAGTATTTTTTTTTCTAATTGAGTGTAGTATTAGGTATATTTGGTAAAAATTGTATAAAAATGTAGTTGAAATAACGTTTTTTGAATGCGTTGTTGAAATAAATAGGTGTTTTAGTTTATACCTTGATGTAGGATGTTATGTGGCTTGATAAAGTAGGATTTTTACTTGGACTTGGAAAACAATCTATTAATTTTGAACAAATTGGCATATTTTTTCCTGCTTAGTTTAAAAATGTATAAGGCATTAAAGTTTTGAGTACTTTGGATAACTAACCAAAAAATCTTGATAAGTAACACATAATTAACAACAATAAAGAAGCTATTGTTGATGATGTCACTCTTCATCCATGATGATGATTCCTAGTTAATAAGATATATCTTCTTAAATGGACCAGATTGATATCTATACCTAAGGTTTGGAAGTAAGTCTTGAGCCACTCCTATGGTTCTTAGTGTTTTAGGTTTCTAACCCTAGCAAGGGCCTGAAGGATTTTAGGACTGATAAAGTTGTGCAAGATTGAGCATTATTAGGGTTTGGAACCCTAGAGCTGAGTGATGTAAGTTTAGGGTTTGGAATCAAAACCCTAGCCAACCAATTTCAAACCCCAACAAATCTAAAGGTTTGAAGAAAATTGTAAGGTTTATATACTAAATCCTAGGATTGAGGAAGAAAGTCAATACTGAATATTTCTACTATCGAGGGTTTATAGTCATTAGATGAACTTGAACATACCATGTTCATGTTGACTTTTCATCTTTTAGGTAAAAGCATCAAGGAACTATTATTGCTAGTAGAATAATGAAAGAACCACTAGTATTGAACTCCTTGGCATAATCATGTTGTTCTTGTAATGATTATGCAAGAGTGTTTTCTTGACTTATTCTCTCATTGGTACAACTTGTTTTGACATTTGAACTCTTGATTAAAGTACTTTGCATGATAAAGTTGCAATATTGATTTTGTTGTATAATGTATATTGTGCTTACAAGGATCTAGGGTTTAAAGACTGCATGTCTTGGAAAATCCCTAGGGTTTTGGATAATCAAGATTGAATACCTAGGTTGAATATCTATGGTTTGTAATTTTAGGGTTTATAAACCCTAAGTGTGTAAGAACAAGAAAAATCTAGGGTTTATGGATAAAATCCTAGGACTATGATTCTAGGGTTTATATGGATCTAGGGTTTGGATATAAAACCCTAGTTGATCAGTGTCAACCCTAAGGATTAGGGTTAGGGATTATGGGTTAGGAGCTATGTTTTATTTTACCATTTCTTAATATATTTTTTTATCTTTCTTTAAATTATTTTATGAAATTATTGGTTAGGAGACAGAGAGAATTTTGGCCATAATCCAAGGAAGAATTTATTGCCACAAGTAGATGAGACCACATGCCTCAAAGGAGCAAACTTAATCTGATACCGACTATAAGGAACCTCCTTACTGATTCATGCACAATGGCATAGTAAAGACATCCATAATGGTGTAAATAATTAATAATGAATAGAAGTGATGATGAAATAGAGTACATCTCAAATGTTATATATTAACAAGTGAAAAGGGAGACCACAACTAAGGGTTGTCATGCCCAAGTCACAAATAACCATAATCAACGAGTATATTACAACCTCCCAAGCCTAACCTGGCACAAAGTACATTGAGGTCCAAGTCTGAATCCAAGTAGAAGAGAGGAGGCAATAATGGGAGCCACCACAAGCAAAGGGACCCCAACTCATCCAAATCTGGCAAAGCCCCCTCTATAACCAACAACAAAGTGGCTTCTTCACGAGTAGTGGAGGAAGGAAAAAATAATGAAGAATAGAACAACAATGGGGGAAATCCATCCACTAAAGAAAAAATCCACATGCCCTAGCCTAGCTAGAGAAGGATGATCATCAAAAGCTACCTCTAGTTAAATGCGTGACAATAAATATAACCAGTAAAGAACCATCTATTACTAACAACAAAGTGGCATCTTTGCAAGTAGTGGACTAAACATAGAATAAATATGGATAGAAAAAATGGCGGGGGAATAAATCCACTAAATTAAACCCACATGTGAAAGCATAGCTAGAGAAGAATGATCATAAAAACTACCTCTCGTTGGGCATGCAACAATATCTATCCTAATGGGATTGATTTTAATATTTTTCATTCTAAGCATATCCCTTTAAATATGTAGATTTATATCATTCTCTAAATTAATGCATATAGTTGCAAATAATCATTGTAATTATTATCCATGTCACCTAAAGTACTACATCATAATCAACAAAATAATTTTGAACATAAAGCCTAGAACATTTTTAAGAGAGAAGGAACTAGAGTCTCATAAATCACATATAGACATATATCACCATAATATACCTTGATGTTTTTTAATCATCAATTATACTCAATCTACAAATGATAATATGCCAACATCCTTTATTCTCTAGCATATATGTAGTTAACCTGCAAGCTACAAAACATTTGACTTTATGACACATGATAGTGCACTACATGAATACATTCTCAGAGGTCATTTCATTTAACATAGAGAATGATTCTCTATATTACATGCTCAAGAAGTGGGAAGACTATACTTCAAAGTCCAGATATAGGCCACAAGGGCTCCAATGACACAATCAATTTGACCTATCCATAGATCATAGCCATCATAACTAAGCAACACTAAAGAAAAGTGCATGAACCTAAAAAAGGAGAAATTCAATAATTTTTATAAAACAACTGAAATAGAAACAACAAACATCTTAGTATCAAAAATTTGGTATTATAAAGTTCTAGTTTTATCTGTTTTAGAAAGTGTAATTTCAAGTTGACTAATCCAAAAAATAAAAATGGTTGATTCATGTAAATCTTAAACAAGAAATCTTACATGCAAGAAAGAATGAATTAAATGATAATTTCACCAAGACTTGGTTGTACCTACGGTCTCCCCTAGCCACTACGTTCCCCTCACCTCTCTTCATCTCACATTGAGTCTCTACTCTCGCTCCTGATCAATCATGGGTGAATCTTTCTTCCTGTAGTCCACAACAACTAAAAGAGAAATGAAGTATGCAACTTCCTCCTTGGACATTTATTCTACCTTCATGCACTTGGTATTTCGTTTCATCAAGAAAACTAAACCCTTGAATAAGCCAACAAGCTTTGTTAAGAATCTCTCTCATCCAATGGTCCAGACTCCAAAGAGGAAAGCCTCATTGTTTTCCAATCATCTTTTTGGTAGGAAAATACATAGGGATGTGGTGAAATAGAAAAAACATGGACTCTTGGATCCATAAACAATGGGCACCCAAAATATAGTGGTATTTGTGGTAAAGTTTATTTTTGCTTCTATTGTTAGCTTAAGGAGAATAAATACTTTATTTTTCTTATCAAGTGTCGTTTTTAAAGGAATAACAAGTTGTATCTAAGATAAGATGAGATAAGATAAGATTCTTTTATCAATAACCAATAAAATACCACAAGTGTATGGAAATGAGACTAACATAGTACATCAAGTATTAGCAATTACCAATGGACAAATGTCTTTAACAAATTGGCCTTCTCTGAACATTGACGCTACCTTCAAGCAATTGGTAGTTTCATTTTTCAAGCAAGCTAAATACTCAAATGAAAAAACAAGGTTTGTCGGGATTTGGATAGGATCCAAAAGCTTTACTAGTCATCCAAATGGTCCAAAGAAGAAAATATTGTTTTTCATGAAACAAATCCTAGTAGAAACATTTATGGGGGTGTGGCCAAATCACAAAACTCTTGAATCTTGGTCCAAATACAATGGGAACTCAAAATGAAATGTAGACCACAATATTATTTCCATGGTAAGGGTTCTTTTGGCTTCCATTTCCATCTTAAGGAAAATATATATTTAATTATTTTTCATCAGGTATTGGTTTTTAGAGAGCAACATGTTATATCTAAGTAAGATAATTTTATTAATGTCCAATACAAGACCACTAAAGTAGGTCAAAATGACTAAGTACATTCATTTTTAGAAACAACCAATAGATAAATGTATTCTATCATTTTAGCTACCCTAGACATTTAATCTACCTTCAAGTACTTGGTAGTTTCTTTCATCAAGCAAGCTAAACCCTAAAAAAATCTTGGAAGAAAAATTCACATGGGCGTCCTCAAATCAGAAAACCCTTGACTCTTGCATCCAAAAACAATGGGAACCAAACTAAAAGGTAGACCACAATATTATTTCCATGGTAAGGATTATTTTTTCTTCCATTTCCATCTCGAAAAATATATAGAATTTATTTTCCCCATCAAGCCTCAGGTTTTAGGGGTCAAATGGCTATATCTAAGTTAATTTTATGAATGTCCAACAAAATACCATGAAAGTGGATCAATATGACTAAGATAGTACATCTAAGGTTAATACAGAATGGGAGTGTTAGGGAATTTTATAAAATTATACCCTAAATATCTAACTAAAGAAAACTAGCAACAACTAATAGAGAGAATATAAGACAAGATGTTGATAAAAAGGCAGGAGGGATGTCATGAATTGCTGGTGTTCGTGGCCAAGGATGAGTGAGGAGGCTAAGATGTGGGCCCATCATCAAACCATATTTGAAGTCCTCAACTAGTATAAAAGGATTAATGTACTAGCAGATGATAGCCTCCATGGAGTGGCCTAGACTAATAGGAATTTGTTGTATGATCTCGGACAGTGCACTAAAAGGAGTGAGTCCCACTCTCCAAACATCCAAGGCCAAAGGGAAGAATGTCCTAATGGAAACATACCTACATTTTTTAACTTGATGAATAGTATACTAAGGTGGGAAATGGTATGGGATTAACTTTGGAGTTTCCTAAAGTTGGTCTATCTACTTGTTTGGTGGTGTACGACATGTGACCTAGAATGGCAACTCCATAAAACATGACCTAGTGACTTGAGTATGAAAAAAGTGTCTCAAAAAACTCAAATTATGTTCTATTGTCCCCATTATTTAAAAATAATCCATATAATGTGTCAATAACTTTATATTTCCAATCATTATCTAGAATTTAATAACCAATAAATATTACAAAAAGTTCAACCCTCAACTAATGGAAACTCGTTCAACCTCAAAAAAAAATATATCTCCTAGCTAATGGAAACTTGTTTAGCCAAGAAATAAATACCATAGGAAAGACCAATAATACATCTTCAATGCACAATGTCTTGTCAGTGGAAACCCCAAAACTTTGTGCAATCCATGTAAGAATCCTCTAGAACGAATAAATGAATGTAAAGAGTTTAAATTTCATGATACAACAAAGAGGAACTAGACCAACATGTCATTTGAAAGGATCAAATGTGGTAGATAGATATTCTTGGTACAAATTATTTTATGATGCCCCAAAAGAAGTAAAAATACTACTTGAAATTTTCTTTATAAAAAATAATGTGCTAATACAATCAAAGATTGTTTGGCATACCCCAACAAATAAAACACAAATTCAACAATTCTTGTTATATAATAAAAAAGGAATCCAAACAGATGAAATGAAAGAGATATCCATGTAGTAAATGACTAAATGGTCATTGGTAACTAAGGAAATGGTTTTATAAAGTTGCTCAATCAATTTATGTGGATAAGAAATACAACTCCTTTTCAAATACCTAAAACGGGGCATTATAAGCTCATATTTATATATCATTATGATCCACATTTTGTATTGGAGTTTCTTCTTCTATCTTTTTTATATGGCTTGATAAATGGGAACATTGTAACTTAATGGGGTCATTCCTAAAGAAATTGATGAATGAAATAAATGCTAAGAAATGTTGTGCAATTGTCATGGACCAACAACCTAAGTTCATTGCACTAAATAATATAGATGAGTTTGTACTAGGTGATGCTATCAATTCTCCATGTAGCCCCCCATCCCCCCTTAAAGTCGTGATTGTAAGATCCTCCAAACTTTGTAAAATATTTATATGTCCTAAAGGTGAACCCTACTAGAGGAAGTTTTTAAGGTTGATATGATAGCAATCCATCCAACTAAACTAAATGGATGGAATATGCAAGCCAACAAGCAAGTCTTGCATGTTTCAATTTCATGAAAAATTTGAAACATTTTGGGAATAAAGAAGGGAGTGAGGAGTGGGTGGGGGTGGCGAACTACTTTGAAGACTCATCCTGAAAACAAGGCCAACATATGGCCTTAGCCCTGATAGCCCCAACACAGTCAATTTTTTTCCAGCGGTGGTGTTTTTCATTTTTTGTGCTTGAAAAAAGTTTCAAATTGTAGGATAGTAGACAAGTTTGAGAAATTGTAACATTGTAACTCAGATATGGGATCATTCCTTAAGGAAGTAATGAATGAAATAAATGTTAAGAAATGATGTGCAATTTTCATGGACCAACAACCTATTTTCATCATGTTGAATAATGTAGACAATTTTGTAATAGCCAATCCTATCAATTCTCCAAACCTCCCCTAAAGTAGTGGGTGTGATATCCTCCAAACATTATAGAATAACTACATGTCCTGAAGGTGAAGTCTGCTAGAGGAAGTTTTCAAGGTTGATAGGATAGTAATTCATCCAACTGAACTAAAGGAAAAGAATATACAAAAACCAACAAGTAAGTACCAAAGTCTTGATTTCATGTAAAAAGTTGTGAAGCATTTTGGATAAGGTAGGGGGGAGGCACACTGCTGTGAAGATTGATCCTGTAAAAATGACCAAAATATGGCCTCAGTCTTGATAGACCCAACTATTTGTGTGGTTCTATCACTCCTAAAGTAACTTAACCACAATCATAATTATCAACCAGCGTAGATTTTTTTAGTTCAAAGATATATTCACTACTTGTTCTGATACATGTAACAACATGGTAAAACAAAGGAAATTTCATTGAACACACTTGCAGAAATTAAAGCACTCTTGCATAATGGAAATACATGCTTGCAAGAATTAAAGGCACATTGCAGGAATTAAACACACTGGCAAGGAAAGAATCCACATTTCATAAGAAATTTAGAATAAAGATAGGCACTCCATGCACCATCAGCTAAAAATGTAACAACAATTAAATAACATAGAATTGATTAACCTATGTAAAAGCACACAGTAAATATAAAAGAAGATGTATATCTATCCCACAATGAAATGTGTACAACAGTAATAATAAATCCACACTAACACATAAAAAAAATATCCTATTAGCATGGTGATCCCTGCTAAAGAGGAGGGCCCTTCCTCCCTAGCAGGGTGCAGGAATAAAATGAAAACTAGTTAAAAATTCAACACATAAATTGTAGTAACATCACCAGTTATATGCTTGTATTAGAATAGTTGAAGAGTACAATATCAAAATGTTGGTATTATCTTCATTTTCCATCCTTTTCGTCCCCTCCTCATGAGACTAAAATCTTTTATAAAATCATTACAAAGCCCCAAAATTATGGAAATGAATCAGTCATGAAAATTTGTGATTCTCATGCTGATTAAGATAACAGAAATAATAAAAAGATAGAAATTGTTACAAACTACATTTAATAAAGATTTGTTATGGTTACACCACTCTTGTTTAGACACAATTGTCACTACTCTGATTTTCTTAAATTCCTACATGGAATTACTTCATGCGGCCCTTGACATCTGTCTTTGAAAATGGCAGCTATAGCCTTGACAATTCACAGTGTAACAATAGCTTCGTGGTGTAACAACAGGAAATGGAAAACCCAGGGTGTAACAACAAGTAGAAACAACTCACACCATGTAACAACAAGTAACAACAACAATTGTTCACCCATGGCTATCAATAGTTATGGCAACACCTGAAAGAAAAACATTCAAAATAACTCTTCCAAAGATACCCTGATTAGTCATCCCAAAGAAAGAATTATTTCATTCAATACTTAGTAGAAAATAGCATAATAATATGTCAAAGAAAAAGGTTGCTTCTTTATCAGAGGGAGTGACATTGTACCGGAATATTGTAGGTTCAATGAGGGAAAATAGACAAAAATGGGGAAAATGATTCCTAAAATATCCTCAAATATTGCACCAAACATCTCCCCACAATTGAAGCCACTGCATGTCCTCATGCAAATTCTTCAGAATGTTCAATGTCCTCATCCATGTGACACTGGCATCCTGCTAGTGTAGTTTTATGAAATCATAGGCACCAATAATGTTATCGTCTTTCCTATAGCCCTGGGTAGACATAAGCTGATGTGTCCAGGAACGTTCATCATGCTTTCTTAGATGGAAGTGAGGTTGTTATTTCTAAACTAGGATCCAAATCATAGGAAACTTGAATTTGAGCCCCATCCAAAAAGCTCCTATCATTTTAACAATTCATGCATATTCAGGGACTCGAGTAACAACTATCATGAAATTGGGGTACCCAAAAGGATCCCCTACTTTTAGTGCTTCACTACAAGCTTCCCATCACTTAAGACTTCCAACTAATGCATTACTTTTCAATTGTTCATAAATATTAAGGAAAAACCCAAAAATCCTTCTCCTATAGAGGGTCAGTTGTTCTACCATGTCAAGTTTACTCAAAAACTTGTTGAATTCACGCCTCATATCAGCAGCCATACCAAGTTATGGTCTTATCTTAATGGTTTCCTTTTCTTCATTCATAGCATATTATTTTATGTTCAAGTTCAAATCAATTTGATTTCTCATGAAAGATATAAAATCTCGTAGCTACAAATATCCAATGTAGGGGGAAATGTCTACAACCATCTTCAAACTAGAATTCACAACAAATATATCATGCAGGAAAAATTTGTATAACAAACTCTGCTCATCGAAATTGCATGAGAGGAATACATTCATAAAATATTTAGTGGAAAATCTCATGTAGATTCTGTTCTCATGGATATCTATTAACTAGAAAACATAAATTTCTCCCACAAGAATATTGGGTAGGACAGAGATGGATTCCTGCAACCTAAAAGGTTTAGGGCTAACTCATACATTTTACATTTCTCTTCAATCAGCTTCTTGACCTCCTGTTGTAGTTTTTGTCTCTATTCTTCCTTTTCCATCTTATATTTCCTAGTTTCTCACCTTATCAGCACTTATGTCAGCAACTCTTCAACCCACTGACCGTCAAGGATAGAATATACTTCTGATGTTCTTCCAAATAAATCACTCTTTTTTTCAGGGAAAGTGCCATTTGCTTCCAATTCTCCAATTCCAATATCAACATAAGTCTTTCTGAATGCCACCCTACTTCAGGGTCCTATGTTGTTTCATGTGCAATAGCAGTAGAGGGTGTAGAAACATCTCGTGTTTTGAGCTACTCTACCTCAACTATTAGTTCTTGTGTATCAACAACTTCATTAACAAGTTCTTGTGGAACAACTCTCAATTTTTCTTCCTTAAAAACCCTTGTCTTAACTATTTGTTCTTGTGTATCAACAACATCATTGACATGTTCTTGTGTATCGGTTTCTAGTTTAAAATCCACGGGGTTCTCTGTTTCAATTGTTGGTTCTTGCATGTCCATAGCATCATCAATGGGTTCTTATGTGTTAACCTCCCATGGTTTTGTTTGGGTTTCTTCTGAGATGGTGTCTGCAACGCAAATCCTATGTCATGTTTCTGCCAAACCCTAAGCAAATGTTATACATAAAGGCCCCTATGTGGTTTATGATCCCAAATTATCAATAGCCTCAGCTAATGTATCGAGACCCAAAACCTTTGTTTTTATTTTTCTACCTCCTAATTGCCACTTTAATTCCTTATTTTCTACTTCTAGCTTCTTAATTTTAAGGAACAAATTTTGGGTTTCACTCTTACCTGGTGAAGAAGTGTCTTCCTACTTGGTCTATTTCTTCTTCTTCTGCTTCTTTGTCTCTTCTTTCTTACCCTTTTGTTATTTTTTCTTGTCTGGTTTCTTCTTGTACAGTGGTGATGGTTCTGGTTGAGTACCAAACTTAACCCTTTTCTTCAGTATTCTTCCACCCAAAGGTTTCTCAAGTGACATCTTCTTAAATATAATTCCCAAAGACTGTCCCTACTAATTAGCTGTATGAGCTTCCGCCAGAGCATCTGTAGTAGTTGTATCTCGTCTCTGTTGTGGGGTTTATGTTCCTTCACTGATAAAATCTTCCCAATTTCTTCCTTGCTACTCCAGAGCTTCCATTACGATAAATTTTATGAGACCATGATTGGTAATGTAGCTCTTTAGATGGAGGGTACCTTCACCGAGGCAACCATATGTTTCAAATTTTACAACGTAAAATGGGGAAGGTTAACTAGTTCCAAATGTCGAAGATGGCTCAGAAACATAAAAGGATAGTTGAAAACTATTATCATGCCCCTCACATGTAATGTACTTGATAATGAACAGGGTAACATTGTTCCATAGCCGGGGAAGGTAAAGGTGGTTAATTCCTCTTCCATTCTTGACCAAATATTCTTTTCCCTGCAATAATTCAGCTTTAAGGGATGGGTCATTAATTTTTTAGCTAAACCACCTCTTTCCTTTGGGTTGAAGTGCTATTACTCTAGAAATCACTTCCTCCATAATATTTAGTCTTAGGCCTCTAACCTATGTTCAATTCATGTTCATATTTTGAGAAACTTCCAAAGAAACACTCTCATCCAACCCTTCAGTCACTTCAAAATCTTGATCCACCCTGCTTCTATGAAAATATGATATGCTTCCGGGCATTTTTCCAAAGCCTCGGTGGAATCTAGTTCATGCCATACTACTGCTCATCCCGTCCTTCGTTGTTACGAAGCCTTCACTAATTGTTGCAATAGTAACTATGAAATTTCACCTGCTTGTGATCACAATTATTGAAAATTTTGTGCAAAGAGGCTGCAAAGCTATGTCAGGGCGGATATCAGGGCGATAGGAAAGGATATCAAGTCAGAAAATTGTGCAATACAGGTTATCATTTCATCATTGATTCAAAGGTGTTAATTTGACTTAGATACGATTTGAATTAATGAGATGATCAGTCATGAAAGCTAGTAATGATTAACAGGTATTGCCACTTCAAATCGGGTTATGTCATGGATCACAAAATGATTCATTCCCCCCTTCCCCCCAACTTAAATACAAAGGCCACCCTCAGCCGTCAAAATGAGATGACGTATTAACTGCCATAATTGCTAAATAAAGAAAAAACAATATTCTTTTTTTAATGACTTACCGAAGGGTGATTTGATTGATAGTGACAGTAGAGTGCTAGTGATGGTGATTATTGAAGCGAACAACTGCATCTGGTTCCATGCTAGAGTCATCTCCATCGGATCGGCTATTACAGATGTAACAAAAAAATAATTTCTCCATGATGGTTGAATAAATTTGCAGCATTACTTTATTACAACAATGTATTTCTTTGAGGGCATTACAATTTGTGCCTACAAAATAATTCTTGGAATAATACAATGAAATGTATAAAAATATGCTTGTAACAAGGACATATGTCATAAATTTCATGTTGTTACAGAAGTTATTAAAAGGAAAATATGTATCAATTGCCACAAAGTGGTTTTTAGCTGGTACAGCTATCTACTCGCACCCCATAAGAGGTTTTAATAGGTAGATTCATTTATTTATTTATTTATTATATATTTTTAATTTTTTAATTTTTTTTTCTTTTTATTTATTATATTTTTTTTTGGTGTACCAATTACCAACAAAAGTTGGTTTTCAGCTACTACACTTATTGGAATCTAATAGTTTGATAATACAGGAGAATTTTCCCCTGCCCTCATAATTTGAAGATCAAATCCTAAGACAATGTTAACAAATGAATCCTTTGAGGTTGGTTTATGATATAATTGAATACAATGCCCTTTGGCAAGCAATGGCACTTTGGCACTATTTATGGTAATTAATCTCATGGTCCCATTGTCGAATACTCTATCTACCTTATAAGGACCTAGTCATATGATGCAGAGCTTCTGCTTGAAGTCATTGAAACGTGAAGCCCAATTGCCTTTATGAAACACCTTCTTTTTTATAAACTTGTCATGCCACTTAGCTCTCTGTTGCTCGATGATGTTTGTTTATGGGATGGCAGTTAATCTCTTCTCATCTAGTTCATTTAACTAGTTCAACTGATGTTTCTAAACTCTAGTCAAATGCAAGTTCACTTGCAATGTTGTTATGAATGTTTTTATTTTGAACTCAATGGGAAATAATGGGTTTTTACCATACACTAATTCGTATGGTGAAAATCCAGTAGTTTTCTCCATGTAGTTCTGTATGCCCACAATGATTCTGGAAGTTTATCAACCTAGTTCTTCCAGTGCCTAGCTACAATCTTAGTGATAATTCCTTCAATAACCTTATTATTGGTCTCCACTTGACCATTTTCCTGTGGATGATATGGTGAGGTAATTCTATGACAGATCTTGAATTTCTCAACTAACCTCTAGATCAAATGAGATGTGAACTATGAACCTTCATCTGTCGCTATTTCCTGAGGCATTCCAAAACAAATAAAAATTTCTTCAAGTAAGAAATCTAAAACAACTTGTTTAGTTTCCCTGGTTAGTTCCTTTTCTTCAACCCATTTTTTGGCATAATCTGTATAGACTATAATGTAGGACTTCTGCTAATATGAAGGATGCATTGGTCCTACAAAGTCTAAGGCCCAATTCTCAAATGGTTCCAAGACTATTTTAGGTTGTAATGACATTTCATCAAACCAGAGTGGTTGACCCATTCTCTGACAATTGTCACATACCTTCACAAATTTCTTTGCATCCTAGAATATGGTAGGCCAATAATATCTTGTTGAAGGAACTTTATGCCATGTCCTCTTATCATTAAAGTATCCTCTGCAAGGTTCCTCATGAAGGTTCTGAGGATGTCAAAGATCTCATCCTCTCTCACACAATGCTTGATCTGATGATCTGGCACTGTGTAGTAGACGTATACTTCTACCCAAGAGTATCTTGCACTCTGCTGAACAATCTTCCTCTTTTATTTTTAGATATTGTGGAAATCTGTCTGCAATGAGGTAGTTAGTTATGTCTACATACCACGGTGAGTGAGTTGAAATAGAAAAATTATATTCATCTTGAAAATAATCCTCAATGGACATGCAATCACTATTAATAGTTAACCTAGAAATAAAATCAATCACTACATTATCTTTTCCATGTTTAGCTAATATTGTTATATCAAATTCTTGTAACAACAACAACAAACGTGTAACCCTACCATTAGTAATAGGTTTATTCATCAAGAAATGAATGGGAGAGTGGTCAGTGTGCACAAATATTTGATAACATATAATGTAGTGCCTAAATTTATTAATGTCATGTACTACTGCAAGAAAATCTTTTTTTGTAGTTGTATAATTTAGCTCACCTGGATTCAAATTCTTTCTGATGTAGTAGATGGAATATGGCTTCATGTCTTCTACTTTACCTAACACAGCTCCTACAGTAGTATCAGATGCATTTAATGTTATGTGAAATGCCAGATCCCAGTTTCGTCCTTGCAAAATAGGGGCTACTGATACACACTACTTTAACTCTATAAAGGCATGTTCACATTTCCCTATCCAAACAAATTCCACATCTTTAGTAAGCAAAGAAAATAATGGGGATGCAATTTTTGAAATTTTTTCTATAAACCTCCTATAATACTTTGCATGTCCCAAAACTACGTACCTGCTTCTGTGTTTTGGGACCTGGAATTTTTAGAATTGCTTCTATCTTAGCAGGGCATACTTTTATTTAGCAGAAATATAATGCCCAAGAAGAAGTCCTTCATTCATCATCATGTGACATTTTTTAGTGCTTAAAGCAACATTAGTTTTCTCACATTGCTCCACCACTTTTTTGAGATTGGCTAATTCTGTTTCAATACTGTCACCATAAGCTTTAAAGTCATCCATGAATACTTCTAAACAATTATCTAGAAAATCCGCAAATATCCCCAATATTTCCCTCTCAAAATTTGTTAGCGCATTACAAAGTCCAAAAGGAAGAACTATGTATACAAAAGTCCCCTAAGGGCAAGTAAATTTTGTTTTATCTTCATCCTCTAGGGCAATATGTATTTGATTATAACCAGTAAACCCATCTAGAAATGAAAAGAACTTTATTCTAGATAAGGTGTCAAGGACGTGATCTATAAATGGCAAAGGAAAATGGTCCTTTTGAGTGGCTTTGTTAAGTTATCTATAATCTACACAAATACTCCATTTCTCATTCTTTTTAGGAACAATAACAAGTGGAGATACCCATTTGGTATCAAAGATAGGATAAATGAAGTTATCATTTAGAACCTTTTTCAATTCTTCTTTTACTACTTTTTTAAGTGTTGGGTTCATGCCTTGTTGTGGTTTCATAACTAAATTGCAGTCCCCTTTCAAGTAGATGTGGTGGGTACACAAGCTAGGGTGAATTCCTTTCATGTCCATGTAATCCCATGTAAATTCATTTTTATGTTTATATAACAAATCTAACAACATCCTGTTCTGTTCGAGAGTCAGATTAGGGCTAATGTTTAGATTTTTTTTCCTGAATCTATTTCAACTGAGTTTCTCTTGAGATCACGAGCGGTTTTCATATGTTCTAGACTCAATTCTTCATGGTATCTTCTACCTTTGTATCATCAATAGAAGTAACAACAAGGGAATTACTGATAAATCGATTGATAATGTCATCATTTATTTCATTCTTAAAATACTGGGCTTTTCCAAGAGTGAGGAGTGGATGGGAATGATCTGATTCAGGTTTAAATTCATCCCATAAGGGAGCTTTCAAATCCTTACTTGGTTTTGCATGAGGATAGAGGTTGAGGTTATTTGTGGTTTGTCCATCTGAAATCCTTATTAATCCCGGCCTACAACCTATGAATGCATCCGCAGTGGAAAACCAAGGCCTTCCTAATATCAGGGGATGTCCCCTCATATTTGATTTGGTTTGCAAAATAAGAAAGTATGTTGAGTACCTCTAGGAATCTACTATGATGACGACGTCCTTTACCACTTCTTCAGGTTTAACATGTGACCTATCTGCTAGTTCTATCATTGTAGGTGTTTGTCTTATCTTGTGTAGACTTAAAGTGGTAAATATTTCCTTAGTCATTACATTGATTTTTGCCCCTAAATCAATTAATATGTTCGAAATTGACTTCTCATCAATATAAATAGTGATTGTAGCATTCCCTAGGTCATTGTATTTAGCCAAAAGAGGTTGACCAGTCATTACTTTAAACAATTTTCCTATCACATGGATGGTAACACGATCTTTGGGCTTCCTTCCAGGTTTCTTAACACATAGGTCTCTTATTGTTTTCACATAGATGGGGACATCCTTAATCGCTTGCATCAATGGGATCCTTATGTGTAGATTCTTTATCTCCCTGAGGAAATTAGATCTAGGTTGTAGAATCATCCTAGTTTCAACCAATATTTTCAAATATGGACAATTCTTAGTCACTGTAGCAGTTGGATTGGTTGTTACATATGTCACAGTATTATTTGAATAAGTGTTTACATGTGTAGCAATTATGTCAAAAGCCATAGGATCATCCCTAAGTGATTCACATTCCTCTTTAGTAATGATAGGGGAGGTTTTTCAGTTTACTAATTTTCTTGATTGAATGTGGATCTCGTTGCATTCAACAGGGGTAATGTAGTAAGTTTGGAAAGAAGTGGGGGCTTCTATATTCTGAGTTTCCTTATTATTTGGGTTAGGGTTAGACTATTCGGGTAATTGGGGACGTATGGGAGGAGTGGTAGTAGATGACGGGAGAGGCAAAAGTTGCAATTGTTGTTACAATGGTAACAGAGGGATTGGGCCTAAAGAGTTTCCCCTCCAATTCTGAGGCCAAGAGTACAATTGAGATGGAGGATACTGAAAAGGTGGATAATGAGACCATTGGTTCCATGGTGAAGGAAATTGAGCTGGAGGAGGAGTGGGATACTGCCATGGAAATTGTTGAGTATTATATACATTATTCCATGGATTGAAAGAAAAATATTGAGACATACCTGGTGGTCATGGTTTCCAAGGCTTTCTAGACCCAATAAAGTAAGAAGACTAAGCCTCATCGCCTGATTCCTTCAGTGCTACCTTCAGCCTTGGAAGCTCTAGACAGTATCCCATAGAATTCTCTAGGTCACAAAGATTGCACAAGTTAATGTTGTTGACTTTGCATTCCTTCAGGGAATGTTTCTCTTTACATTTTGGGAAGAACATAAAAATGCCTTATCAACTTTTTCCTATTCCTTTTCACTTGTGCTGTCATCGATTGGGCAGATAAGGTATTATGAAGATTGGTCTTATGATTCTCAAACAAGTTCCCAATCTCAACTCTGGTCACACCTTCATTTGCATATTTTTTTAATTTAATAAAGGCATCCCACATCATGCTTCTCCCTCATGTGATCCTCGTGAACACCTTAAGAAAATTTTTATTATATCATCGTATGGCTCTTGAGATATATCTCTTTTTCCTAATAGGTTCAACATGTCAAGGCAGTCATCTCTCATTCCTCGAATCAATATTATTTTCAAAATCTCTGGATCTAGATCACTATGTTTGGACCTTTGTAGATTATAGTGGAACTGTTACACATAATCCTCCAAGTTATCTTCTTCCTTCTCTGTCATTATGAATATCTACTCTCTTAACACTCTAGTTTGGAAATAGTCCTAGTATTTTTCATAGTCTTCACATCTCTCCATGTTTAGATAGTGGCAGAACCTAGCCCCATAAACCATCTTAACGCATCACCTTTTAGAGTGGTATTAAATGGTTTTAGGCTCTGAGAATCTAAGGTGTAGTCATAACTCCTGCATATAACATCAAATTCAAACAAAAAGTATCAGGATCTTTTACAGGCAATCCCTGGAAAGATGGAAGGGATAATGAGAGATATTTTTCATAGGGGATTCTCCCCTTATATCACTTATTAGAAATTCAAAAGTGGTAATAGTGGCATCTATCCCATTATTATTGTTGTTACCCCCCATTGGAAATTCTCCCAATTCTTGTTCTAGCAAGTATCCTTCTAAAAATTGTTTAGAAAAATGTTTTGCATATAGGGATTCTTGTTATAATTGCTTGGATTGTTCTGGGGGTAGTTGTTTTACTGCACTGCCCAATTCTGGGTATTGGAAAGTGAAAGAATGTTCTTCTAATTCTAGTCCTTGATATTTCCCACTGGTTTCCCCTTGCCCTTCTGATCCAAAATGCTAGCCACTAGTTTCTCCTTGTTGTTCTTGAGTTGAGTTTACAGATCTGGGTGTTTGTAGGCTAGTTTGAGGAAAAAAGGGTCCTAAAATAGAGGAACTATATAGTCCTGATTTTGATGTAGAATCAGCAGCTTTCTATGGACCTATTTTTCTCACGTCCCTATGTGGTTTTTACTGCTCTCCTTCTACTTTTGAGATCAATTCTTGGATAAATGTTACTCTTGCTCGATCAATATTTTTATTGTTCTTTTTTTGACCCCTTTTTCCAATAGGTTTATTAGGGTTCCTACTTTTTTCTTCTTCTTCACTCATACATTCTACACATGGACCCAATGTATAATTATTTTCACACCCCAAGTGTCCTAATTATTACAGTGGTGAGCCCACTCAGGTATGTTAGAGTGATGCGGGGGTTCTTACCTCTCATCTTACCAGCCAACACTAGTAAAGTTAGAGTCACCCTATTAAAAGAAAAATTCAAAAGAAAGTGTTGGATGAATGCATCCTAAGCATCCTAATTATTACAACGGTGAGCCCTCTCAGGTATGTTAGTGATCCAGGTGGATATTGGTGGCCACCTACCAAGTCCACCTGGACCCCCACCATTGTCTTTCTCAGCATTTTCATTTTCCTTAATTGTAGCACAACTTACTATTTTTAGCAGTTTTTTGGGTCCTGAACTTCCGGAGCCGTTTTGAGGCCCTAAACGACGTTTTTTGGGGAATACGGGGGCAACATGGGTCCATGGAATGGACCGATGTTTCTCGTTCCAACAATGATAGTGCTCGGATAGATCTTTCTAATGAGCTATTGTACGCGTCAAACGGAGATCATATGCCAAAGTTACGACCCCGGGAAGTTGATGTACCAATCTACCCCGAAACGGGGCCCACAGTTTGGCGTTTCATCTCCTAGGGTTAGGTTTTGGAATGTTAAGGGTTTTCCATTGTTTCTCAACAATAAATAGGCCTTCGAGCCTCATTGTAACACAGTTCAGAGGCATGTAGCCATCACATCTCTTCTCAGAGATAAGCTACCATCGCCCTAGCTGGTTTATTTCCATTTCTGGTTGTAAGCATATTTTAGTATTTTCCATTAATGAAATGAAGTATTATTTCCGCTGCATCTTTGTGTATATGGTTATCTCTGTAATTTGTTGCATTCCTGTTTAAATTCGGATCAGTGGTATCAGAGCGGTCTGCTTTTTCTCTGTTTTTCTTTGCATGTCCCCAACAAGGTCGGGATATAAGGAGTTAGGGCTTGAACTGGTTGAACCTTTGCAAGACCAGCCTCGCAAATCTCGACGGCCTCCCATGGCGGACGAGAAGAAAGATGAGGGGGCAGGAGATCCCATCAAAATCTTGCTCAAAGAAGCCCTCGAGCGACAACGGAACGCGATGATGGACAGCTTTGCCCAGATCCTTCAGCAGCTACCCCGAAGCAACGCATCGGCTTCCAGCAGCTACTCTGGAAACGCCACACCCTTTAAGGTACAAGTTAATTTTGAAATCCCCATATTCGAGGGTCAGATAGACGCAGATGCCGTAGATAAATGGTTAAATCTGCTAGAGGGTTATTTTTTTGTTCATGAATTTTCGAGTCAGGAAAATATTGTTTTTTCTCTTCTCAAAGCAGCCCCCCACGTCAAGGACTGGTGGGAAACCTACTACGAGCAGAAGGATGAAAGTACTGACTCACTATTTTCAGCCGCACCCACCTGGGATTCGTTCCGGGATGCCATCAAGGAGCGGTACTACCCTGTCGGAAGCTATGAGGATGAATACATAAAGTGGACCATGCTGCGGCAGGGAAGGGACCAAGACGTGCCGGAGTTCACCAATATTTTCCATACCCTTCGCACAAAGTTAGGTATCAAGGATTCGGAGCAACATTTGATACTCAAATACCGTGGCTGCCTGCACAAGTACATCCAGGAAGAAATACAATTCCTAAACATCCCCTCGCTCGGCGCAACATACCGATATGCCATCAAGGTCGAGCAGAAGTTTAAACAAAAGAAGCGAGACTTTGGATCTGCGAATCCAAAGCAGGGGAAAGGTGCCCCTAAACCATAGAACAAAGGACAAAGCCAAGGCGGGACAGCCCAAGACAACCAGCCGAAGCTGCAAGCAAAGAACAGCGCCGCGAAGCCGAGAAAGGACACTGGAAAATGGTGCGAGTTCCATAAGAGCTCCACTCACAACACAAGTGAGTGTCGGGCCAAGCAGTCACTGGTGGCTGAGCTAAAGGTTTCAGAATCATATGCATGTTCTGACTCTGAGTCAGAACCCGATAAGGGGTATGAAAAAGGGAAGCAGATCATTGATGTGGATCCCAGCGCCACTGTTGCTACCGCAAAGATCCAGAAAAATGAACCCGAAGATCCATAGGAGGAGGAGCGTCTCTTCCACTCCCAGATGTGGGTAAAGGGCTCCCTGATACAGTTCATTGTTGATAGCGGGAGTCAAAAGAACCTCATTTCAGTAGAGGTCGTGAAGCGGTTGGGCTTACCGACCACAGCACATCCACAACCATACACCATTGGGTGGCTTCACCAAGGACGAGATCTTCGAGTGAGCCAACAGTGTCGCCTTCCATACAACATCAAGCCCTTCACGGATGAGGTATTGTGTGACATTGCTCCCCTTGAAGTTTGTGATGTATTACTAGGACAACCATACTTGTGGAAGCGACATGCTATGTATGAATCAAGGCCCCGTGCTGTTATTATTACATTAGGAAATAAGTTGTTCAAGATACCAGAGGTAGCACCACCTACCGCCATCTCTTTGATTACTGCAAAACAATGCAGTAAGATCATTTCCAAAACCAGGAAATTTGTTTTCCTGATGATACACCCTCAGGGAAAGAAGAAGACAGTGGCCGCGGCCTCCAAACGGGGTCCCTCTGCACGACAACTACAGATGGACAAGGTTGTGGAGGAGTACAAGGACATCTTCACCTCCCCGGCAGGGGTTCCTCTGCACTGTCAAGTCAAGCACTCCATTGATCTGACCCCAGGTGCGCCGCTACCCAATGGACCAATTTATCGGCGCTCTGTTCTGGAGAACAATGAAATCAAGAGGCAGATTCAGGAGCTCCTGCAGAAAGGTCACATCCGTCCGAGTTCATCGCCCTGTGGGAGCCCGATCGTGTTGGTACAGAAGAAGGATGGGATGTGGAGACTCTGTATTGACTATCGGGTGATGAACAAGATCACTGTCTGTAATAGGTACCCGATCCCGCGGATTGATGACCTCCTAGACCAACTAAAGGGGGCGAAATATTTCAGCAAGATAGATCTGAAGTCAGGATATCACCAGGTACCAATCGAACCCTCCGATGTGTGGAAGACTGCCTTCAAATCCAAGGAGGGCCTCTTCGAATGGTTGGTCATGCCTTTAGGATTGACGAATGCTCCTGCAACCTTTATGAGGCTAATGGATGACATCTTGCGGCCATTCACCAACTCCTTTGTAGTAGTATACTTGGATGACATTCTGATATTCAGACAGAGTTGGGAAGAGCACCTTCACCACATCCGACAGGTTCTCCAAACACTGCGACAACACAAGCTATGTGCCAATTTGGAGAAATGCACTTTTGGCATGACCCAGGTTCAGTATCTGGGATACATCATTGATGAACAGGGGGTGCATGTCGATCGAGCCAAGATCCAAGTCATTCGGGATTGGCCCTCTCCAACCACTCTAACAGAGCTCCGCAGCTTTCTAGGTCTTGCCAACTTCTACCGCAGGTTTGTGTTGGGGTTTTCTCATATTTCTTGACCCTTGAGTCAAGTCACCAAGGGTGGGGCGAAAGCAAAATTCTTTTGGTCTGAATCTCAACAGAAGGCATTCAGGGAGTTGAAGGATCGCCTCTGCACGGCACCAATGCTCGCGTTACACGATTTACAACAACCATTTGAGGTCGAGACAGATGCCTCTGACTATGCTATTGGGGCAGTGCTTACTCAACATGGACATCCAGTGGCATATCACAGTGAAACACTTTCAGACACAGTCCGGAAGTACCCCACTTATGATAAAGAGATGTATTCCATTGTACAGGCCTGCCGACAATCGAAGCATTACATTTTGGGGAAGGAAACGGTCATCCACACAAACCACCGACCTCTACAGTTCATACAGACCCAAGGGAAATTGCAGAATGATCGCCATCAGAAGTGGTCTACATACCTGCAATAGTTTCACTTCAATATCAAGTATAAAAAGGGCAGCACCAATAATGTCGTACATTGCCTCAGTCGGCCACCGATCATGGCGCTAACCACCGTGCTCAACTCTTGTGGGCACGAGACTTCTGATTGGCCACTTCTCTACAAAAGCGACCCAGAATTCGGCCACACATACCAGACACTCTTGGAGGGTCAGCATGTTGCAGATTTTCACCTCCAGGACGCCCTATTATGCCACCTCGGTCACCTTTGTGTTCCTTCAAGCGAGCGTGCCAAGATGATTTGGGAAGCACACTACAGTCGGGCTGCTGAGCATTTCGGGATCGAGAAAACAGTGGCAGTACTGCAAAATTATTTCTATTGGCCGAATCTTCGACAGGATGTTGGGAAGTACATCCGATCATGTACTGCCTGTGCCATTGCCAAACCGACCATTAAGAAGCACGGCCTCTATACCCCGTTGCCTACCCCTAGTCGACCTTGGGAATACATCTCCATGGATTACATGTCAGGCCTTCCTTCCACTAACCATGGAAATGACTGTGTTTTTGTGGTCGTCGACAGGTTCTCGAAGATGGCCATTATGATGGCCTGCAAGAAGAATATCACAGTAGAAGCCACTGCTAAACTCTTCTTTGAACGAGTGTGGGTGCACTTTGGGATCCCACAGTCTATCATCTCAGATCGGGACAGTCGGTTTCTCAGCACAATTTGGTCCAGTCTCTGGTCAATGCTGGACACCAAACTCACGAAGTCCACAGCCTTCCATCCTCAAACTGATGGCCAGACAGAGGTTGTCAACAGGATGATTGTGCACATTCTGCGCATGTATAACTCAAAGCATCCACGCACATGGGACGAGAGCCTCCCCTATGTTCAGCACAGCTACAACCAAGCTCTTCACAGCTCCACTGGCCATAGCCCTTTTCAGGTGGGTTTAGGATTCCAACCACTATGCCCCATTGATGTGGCCATGCCCCTTGCAGCTACTCACATGAATTCAGCTCATGTCCAGTCCGAAACAGATAAGGCCACCAGCTTCATTGAGCGCATCCAACATATTCGCCAGCAGGTCCATGACATTCTTGAGAACTCAAATGCCAAGTACAAGCATCGACATGATCAACACCGGGTGCCACACAAGTTTCAGGTGGGCGACAAAGTCTGGTTGCATTTTCAAAAGGAACGCCTTACTGGAGCTTATCGGAAATTGAGACCACTCCGATATGGTCCTTACACCATTACTAAGGCTATGGGAGACAATGCATTTGAGCTCAGCATTCCCGCATTCCTTGGCCTGCACCCAATGTTCAATGTGGATCGCCTTCGGCCATACTTTCCACCATTGCTAGACACATCTGACATTGCAGAACAGCTCAAACCCACAGAATTAAATCCAGATTGCATGGAACAAGCTGCAACTGATCAGATCATGGACACACAGATCAAGAACACTCGCCAACAGAATATCCAACTGTATCGAGTTGTCAAAGCAGGCCAACTCCTTCAGTAGGGCAAGTGGCTCACCAGTGAACAAGTTCAGCAGAAGTTTCCTCATCTCATGGAGGAGCTCAACGCAATGGGGACCATTGCTTCCTAAGGGGGGAGGAATGATCCAGGTGGATATTGGTGGCCACCTGCCAAGTCCACCTGGACCCCCACCATTGTCTTTCTCAGCATTTTCAATTTCCTTAATTGTAGCACAACTTACTATTTTTAGCAGTTTTTTGGGTCCTGAACTTCCGGAGCCGTTTTGAGGCCCTAAACGACGTTTTTTGGGGAATCCAAGGGCAACATGGGTCCATGGAATGGACTGATGTTGCCTGCTCCAAAAATGATAGTGCTCGGATAGATCTTTCTAATGAGCTATTGTACGCATCAAACGGAGATCATATGCCAAAGTTACGACCCTGGGAAGTTGATGTACCAATTTACCCCCAAACGGGGCCCACAGTTTGGCGTTTCATCTCCTAGGGTTAGGTTTTGGAATGTTAAGGGTTTTCCATTGTTTCTCAACAATAAATAGGCCTTCGAGCCTCATTGTAACACAGTTCAGAGGCATGTAGCCATCACATCTCTTCTCAGAGATAAGCTACCATCGCCCTAGCTGGTTTATTTCCATTTCTGGTTGTAAGCATATTTCAGTATTTTCCATTAATGAAATGAAGTATTATTTCCGCTGCATCTTTGTGTATATGGTTATCTCTGTAATTTGTTGCGTTCCTGTTTAAATCCGGATCAGTTAGAGCAATACGCAAGTTCTTACCTCTCATCTTACTGCATAGGGCCTACAAAATTAGACACTCTATGAAAAAGAAATTCAAAAGAATATGTTGGCTGACTATATAGTTGATAGCCTTCCCTGCAAACGATGCAAAAATGTTTGTGCAGTTTTATCACTCCTAAAGTAACTAAAACACAATCATTAATTATCAACCAGGGTAGGTATTTTTATTTCAAAGATGTCTGCACTATTTGTCTCGATGCATGTAATAGGTAGGTAAAACAAAAAAGATGTCAATGCAGACACTTGTGGTGAGAGGATACTATGAATAGATTCAACCTCCTTTGTGACCTTAAGGAAGTGGAATCGATAGAAACACATGATACAGATCTTCCACATCAACTACAGGAAAACCAAGAAAAATCCCAACCACTCAGATAACTAGCCCTTGGGTCCCACTAAGGTTTTAGACCACTTGGCCCTTAGACACTCCCATGATATGGACCTGACAATGTCCAAGAGGCTTTGTACACTCTCATGCCAAGGCATGCCAGCATCTAGGGACTATTTTTGCCAGTGCTTTGCCAATGTCCCCAATTTTTGAGCCACTTTTTTAAGCCCAAAGCCCAGGCCACTGCCCAGAATTGAATGACACCTTCAGAACAAAAAGATAACAAGGAAACAATGATGCAAATGAAAATACTTGAAAAAGACCTTAACCGGATCACTACTAGCCATGACAGGAATTTTGTCAAACATATCACGAATATGTAATCTACAGGTGTAAGCAACATATTTAAGCATAAGGGTCTCATACTTATTTGAGAATATGAATCATTGTTCCCTTATATCATTTGTTGCATCATCATCTATTAGGTCATAGATACATTTTTCATTCATTCCCAAGTAAAAACATGATGAGAGCCATACAAAGCCACTCTCATAAAACATATACATAACCAACATATTAGCAGCAGAAATACCAAAGAAATCACTACCATATGATCCACATATAAACTAGTATAATACTCATAGAAGCACAAGGAGAAATAACCTCCTATTGATGATCCAAACTCTAAACTCAATATGGGACTACCACATTCCACCCGACCATAGAATGGCTAAGTCAAATCTCTCTTCATCTATTCACCCCCATGCCATATTCCAAGCATGAATGTGGGATTCAACCAAAAGAACCAACCAGGGCATCCTGATCCTAAACCACCTCGCCCTCATCAATAGAATCCAGGCTTTACCATAATCCATCTCGGATCACTAGGCCAACACAATAAACGTGCAATAATAGGCTTTACCATTATCTCCACCCAATCACTAGGCCAAACAAGCATGGATGTCATTGGATCTCTGCACCTACACCATGAGGAATTTCCCTACCTCCTAGTCTCACAGGCTTACCGCAATCCACACCATATCACTAGGCCCTAAACCGAGATCCACTCTCTAGGCTTTACTGCATATCCCAACCTGGGATTATTAGTCACAACAGAGAGAAATCCACCTCTTGGCTTTAGCATATATCTTGCCATTTAACAACAAGGATTCATAGGCTCACTGACGCAACACAATATTGGCTTTACTGCAACCCACAGTCTGACTCAGGGGTTCCTAGGCTAGTGACCTCACTGTGATCCATAGTCTAACTTAGGGACCACCAGGCCATGTGCTCTATCATTCGGAGATCCACCTCACTCAACTTCAAATCCATCTGAAAATCCAGCTCAACCAAAACATGAGAACCCCATCGCACCATGTCTATTTGGAAATGTCAAGGCTAGGCTGAAAACACAGTCACACCTGGGAAAACCCATGCCATAATATCAAAATAACCGCATTCAATACCATGCATGCCAAATCTAGAAATGAAAACACACATGCAAATTTATACAAGCAAAGAATACTACTCTACCTTCTTGATCCTATTCTTCATTGCTTTCTCCTTCCTCCCTCTTTCCTTCTTTTCCTTTCTTGATCCAATGCCCAAATTCTCCAAGAAAACTCTAAGTGTCCAAGAGCGTGAGATAGAGAGAGAATAATGAGAGAGCTCCAAAACTGAACTAATGAAAGGCTACAAACTAATCCTCAGAAGCCTTTTTATCAATTAGGCCTATATTTTCTTTATTTTCCATTATTTTCTTTCATTTCCTCCTCACATGCAACCTCTGGCCGTTCACCTTCCTTTTCTCCTAATTTTCATTATTTTCATAAACAAATGTGCCAAAAATGCAATTTTTCCTTTCCAAAGCCTTAGCCATTGCCTTTTCCAAATTCCTTAGCCATAATAAACCAAATCAACACCCATGCTAGGATTTTTTCCCAACATTCAGCTTGGAATAAGTGTCCATCAACTGTGGTTATTATTTTTTCCTTTATTAACTTTTATTACATGGAATTTTTGTCAGGGTTGTTATAGAACCCTCCCCCTCAAGGAACACCATCCTTGGTGTTTAACCACACCTATAGCTCAGAAAAGAACTGAAAAACAAACATATTGCCCATGGAGATTTATAACATATCTCAATGTAGTATTTACAATGATCACCCTGCTGATAAGAAACCAACATGACAATGTAACGACATGGAAAGTATAAATTACATGACACCATATTGCTTATTGGTGTTTTATAACATAGCTTATGGAAATATTTACATCCATGTGTCTATGTGTGTGTGTGTACATATATCAAAAGATCATCAAACATGTGCCAAAACATATACCAAAACACCATACCAAAACTGCTTTGCCTCAACTGACAAGCGATGAAGGATACATAGCCCGCATATGATCCTCCATCTTCCATGTATATTCATCAAGCCCAAAGTGCTTCCACTGCACTTGAACCTACTTAATTGCTCGATTAAGGAGCATGAGCACCTTTTTCTGCAATATAGAATGACGCTCCAGCTAGAATTCTCCGTATGGTTCCAACTGCAATACAAACCAGCCAATCACATGATCAACATCTTTAACATACTTCTTAAGAAATGACACAAGGAAAACATCATGGAGTTTCACTGTTGGAGGCACTACGATTCAATAGGATATTGACCCAATCCTCTCAATAATACTGAAGGGTCCACAAAACCATAGTGCTAGCTTGGCACATGATCCAACCATAAGGATATCTTCTTTGGTTTGATGCGTAATACAATTGTTCCCCAATCTAGAACTCCTTTAAAAACTTGTTCTAATCTGCATAGCTCTTCTACCTATCTTGTGCTACCTTTAGATTCTTCTTTATAACCTACATTTACGATTCCATGTCCACCAACATGTTCGGTCCAATCAACACCCTATTAACTAGATCACTCCAACTGGTGGGAGTATTTCAACTCTGCCCACAAATTGCCTCAAACAGACTCATCTTCAAAGATTCCTGATACCCATTGTTATAATAAAACTCTACCATTGGGAGATACACTTCCCACTTTCATTGCTAATGCATCACGTACATCCTCAACATGTCCTCCAATATCATGTTGACCATCTCAGTTTTTCCATATTTCTGTGGATGATAAGTTGTACTAAAGGCCAAATCTATGCCCAAACCTACAAACAACTCCTTGAAAAACATACAAGTGAGCTTTGCATCCTTGTCTGACATAATCTTATTTGGAACACCATGCAATCTGACCACATATCTAATGAATACTTGTGCTACATTGCTAGCTGAGAATGTAAACTTCATTGGAATGAAGTGTGCTACCTTTGTCAACCTGTCCACAACAACCATGATGGAATCATGTTTTCTCACTGTCCTCAGTAAACCTATGAAAAAATACATGGAAATGACCTCCCATTTCCACTCTAGAATCGTAATCGACTGTAGCATTCCACCTGGATGCTTACACCCTGCCTTCACACGTTGACAATCAAAACGATTAGCCACAAACTCGGCTACTTCCTTCTTCATGTTTGACCAATAATAAAATTTCTTAATTGTGGTCAATATCTTCTGATAGCTTGAGTGAACTAAATATGGTTTCACATGAAACTACCTCAAGATCACCATATTCAGCTTACTATTATCTGACACATATATCTTGTCTCCAAGTCTAACAAATCAATTTGTTGTAAAATAATAGTCCACCTCCTATGCACCTGCACCTATACCTATACCTATACTAGTACTCTATTGTAACCTGTGCACAATCTCCATGTATCTAACATCCTGTTGACCTGCCTATAAGATCTTATCTTGTAAGTCTGTCTCGTAAGATCTCATAGCTACTAAGTGATTTACCTGTACCCACCTACTAAGAGCATCTTCCACCCTGTTCTCCTTTCCTTTGATATACCTACTCTCAAAATCAAATTCACTGATCACAGCCAACCATCTAACCTACTAGGCATTCATATTCAGTTGGTCGAAAAAATACTTCAACCCAATGTGATCACTCATCAACATAAACCTCCTTCTAAGAATATTCCTCCAGATATTCAATGTATGTGTGATCGCTATTAACTCAATATAATGTGTTGGGTAGTTCTGCTCATGCTCGTTTAGTTTTCATGACTCATAGCATACCACCTATCCATCCTACATAAGGACCCCGCCAATTCCTCTCTTGCAAGCATCTGTACATACTACAAACTCCTTGTCTAGATATGCAATCTTTAACACTAGAGCATGTGTCAACAATTGCTTAAGCTTCTCAAAACTAGCCTCACACTCTTTTATCCAGTCAAAATTCTTACCTTTCTTCTACAATGATGTAATAGGATAATAAATTTATGAGAATTTCTTGATGAACCTCCGGTAATAAACCGCCAACCCCCTAAAGAATCTCATCTCATTTACATTTCTAGGAGCTACCCACTCTGTGATAGATCTTATCATTTTTGGATCCACTGTTATACCCTCCTTGGAAACAACATGCCCCAATTAGTGTACCTTAGTCTGAAAGAAACTACACTTGTTAACCTTAGCATAAAACTGATGCTCTCTCAACAGCCTCAACACTACAACTAAATTCTTGGCATGCTCTTCCTCATTTATAGAATATACCAATATGTCATCAATGAACACAACAACAAACTTATCCGAATACAAATGCAACACACTATTCATCAACCACATAAAAGTAGTTGGAGCATTATTCAAATTGAATGGAACTACAACAAAGTCATAATGCCCATACCTAGTCCGAAAAGTTGTCTTGTAAATGTTCTCCTCTTTGATGCGTAGCTAGTGATATCTTGATCTCAAATCAATCTTCAATAACATTGTTTCTCCCTTCAACTAATTAAACAAGTCATCAATCCTCTTAAAAACAACGGGTACCTGTTCTTGATAGTCACTTTGTTCAAATTCCTGTAGTCAATAGATATTCCGAGAGTACCATATTTCTTCTTCACAAATAATAGTGGTGCGCCCCAAGGCGATACACTTGGTCTAATGTATCACTTTTCCAACAATTCCTTCAATTGCAAGTTCCACTCTATCAATTCAGGTGTGCTCATCATGTAAGGTTCTTTCGATTTTGGAGCTACCCTTGGAACTAACTCAATAGAAATGTATACCTACCTGTGAGGTGGAAACTCTAAAATTTCCTTAGGAAATACTTCCTAAAACTATTGTAGAACTAGGTAACTGCTCAAAAAAATTTCATCCTCAACTTCCTTACCTTTGTCACTAGAAATGTGCACTGCGAATAACATAAACCCTTTTCTACAACTACGGTTTTCTTGCATAGTTGTCAGCATCCTAACTGATGTGGCTTTCCTCTTTCACTATAAGACTCTTGGTTTCGCATTATCATCCAAGCACTCAATGTCTTTGTTATAATAATCCACCTTGGTCCTATGAAGGTACAACCAATCCATGGACAACTACATATTGTATGATCCCAATAGTAATATATTCAAATGTGTTGCAGTAGACATACCATTCAAATCAAATGCACAATCTCTTACCCAATGATGAACTCACTTCTTTGTACCTGTTGCCAACTACACTAACCAAGATTCTACATGCATTTCCTTACTCAACCCACACCTATCCCCCAAGTTAGGACTAACATAGCTATAATTATATCCAGCGTCAATCAAAATAGAAATAACTTGATCACAAATCTTACTGTCCATCTCAATGACAGATGCTCTAATGGTATTCTTGTTTGTTATACAATGTTGCATAAATATGAGGAATGCTCTGACCAATTTGTGCCTCCTACGAATTATATGTTTGAGGCCTACCACCCTAATTCTGAGGACAATACTCCTAAGGTGCTCCTTACCACATGTCCAACACTCCAACTGACCAGTACCCTCACCTCTAAGTTTCTGTTGTGACCCATGTCCCTATCTCGCTGCATTGAATCTCTTTTGTTGTGCCACATTTTCTTTCTCTTCTACATTATGAGGCTTTGTTCTTTTTAGCTACCATTTAACTTTGTCTTTTCCTTTCCATCCTTGCTCAGATTCATTCTGATGCTTTGACTCTTCATAGGAATGCATCAATTTCCCAATGACTTCCTCAAGTGATTGATGCTCATCATACTCAATCCAATCTCTAAATGCTAATAGAAATCCACTGACAAATCACTGAACTTTAACATTCTCATCTTTAAGATACAGTATATAACTTAATAGCTCCAAGAAATTAGTTATGTACTCTTCATATGTCATTGATCCCATGTTTAGCTCATATAATTCTTTGCCCTTACTGTCATAGTACCATTCTAACAAGTACTTCCTCCTGAAAAGCCTATTGAACTCATGCCAAGTCAATTCATCTATTCTAATGTCTCTAACCCACCTCACATCTTCCCACCAAATGTCTACTTTACCTCTCAGGCTGAAGATAGCTATCATGTCCTTCATATTATCTATGTACTCATGCAACTTAAAGAACTTCTTCATCACAAGTATCCAAGACTCTGCATCTTCCAACTTCTTCACATCTCCATCAAAAGTAGGTAGCTTCTCTTTGTTAAACTCATCTGGAAAGTATCCTCTATCACTACTCTTGTAAGGATGATAACAATGATGATCATCATGCCTATCCAAACATAACTAGAATAGTACTTGTATCCATTTCCTCTCCTATTCAGAGTATCCAATAACCTGCCATATCTAATAGTGTCATCTCTGTCTGAAATGTGATCACCATGAGACCTACTGCCATATGCCCCATTAGTTATGTCCCCCTGTCCATGGCTAATCCAAGTGGCCCTTGTCACTACAATTCTAACAAACTCTAAAGGAGTATGGCATTAATCTCTACTTTTTTCTCTTGTGCCTGTATGATTTTGTCATTGTCCACCTTACAACTCTTTATTTATTCCTTCAAGCTTCTCAATGTGTCTTCCAAGTCAGAAGAGTTCCCAACACCACGTTACTCATCTGGATCATAGGGAGAATCTTTGTAGTCTACCATCTTACTAGTCATTTTGATCTCTTCCCTATAAGGCATACTATGTCAGCTAAACCAAATCACAATAAAACCAATGTACATGGTGTAGCGGCCACAATCACCCTCCAAAATTTTTCCTTAGCTTCTTTTTGGAGCCTCCCTACCAACCTTTCACAATAGCATGTCTTGCTTCATCAAGTACACAAGCTTCAATTATTTTCTTGCAGAAAGGAAACATGTTTATGAGAGCTTGATGCTTTCCCCTCATACATTGTTCCTCTGGACATGGTCTAGTTGCAGGCTGAGAATCTCCTTCAAGAAATTGCGTAATTCTGGAGGGCAACTAGACTTCCCTACAGAAATTGCGCAATTCTATCAAGCAGCCTGCTAGGCTCCAGAATTGTGCAAATCTTCTAGTCAGGCTTCATCTAGAGAATTGCACAATTCCTCCCAACAGTGCTGCACAGCCTAGGAATTGTGTAATCCTAGGCAGCAGTCAGCTGCTCTACCCATAAATTGCACAAATCGCCTGGGTATCCAGCCCATCTCCCTTCCAGAAATTTGCATTTTCTCCTAGTAGTTGAGTAGCCTCTTGCATGTGCAGTTGAGTTGACCAGTTCTCTCCGAGACCAAGAAAAACTCATTTGCATGCATGGATTTCTTCTCCTGAGTTATAATTCAAAGGCATCCCTTGATTCAACGATCTACTTTTATTAGTTGGAGGTTGAATCCAATAATCATTTTGAAAACCTCCCACCAAGTGTCGCTCTTCCTAGATTTGTGGCATACACATTACATCTTCGATTTTATCAAAACTCATAAACTGGATGTTGCATAGCTCATTCCTCACATCAACCTTCTATCTTTGACATCCCGCATCGCATCTAGGAGTCCTCGGCACATTCAACTCAACTTTTGGGGAAAGCCTATCCTCTGTGTCTTGTGTTGCATTTCTAGTGCTTTTTTTGTTTCACTTCATCTGAATGGTGTCTGCTTGATTTCAGTGAGCACTTGTTGTAATTTTGATATGTCGCACGGCTAAGTCTAAATCTAAATGAACAACATATGAATCGGAATCGTCAATCTTCACAATAAGCAAAATAATATTAACTGAACATTAACAACCAATAAAGACTAAGTAGAAATATTATAACACAAGAAAGAAGTAGAACTTCTCTTGACTGAGCCCGAAGTTGCCAGAAGTCTCTGCTAAGAAATACTTGGAATATAAGTATGGATCAAACACACTCTTTCTTCGTTAATATAAGTAACAAGATTACAACATCACTGAGATAATCAGTATTATATGTCTAAAAAAGAATAGTTACAATTTATGAAAGTTTAAACTCCTTTCTCGTTTTCCTTTCGGCTTTATATATAACATTAAAAGACTAAACTAGATAAAATTGAATCCTCAGGATTGTGGGATCCTGAGTATTTCACTATACATAATCTAATCTTGTCGTGAAATAGCATCAATATGCCTGGTCTCTCACTGCATTGCTTGCCTCAGACATTGTCTTTTCCTTTTACGGCTTAGTGTTGCTCTGTCGATTGAATGGCTATTGACCAATCCATGTCTTCAGAAGACAAGGATAGTAAAAAGTTAGTTTCTGATGCTAGATTTATCTAATTTGTTACCAAGTACTTTTATCCAACTTTAACTATTATTTCCTTTGTTTCAATCCATAAATAGAGATAATCATGTAAGGATAAATGTTGAATAATGCTATTTATAAAGATAAAACATACCTTTTTCTTGACCCAACATACTCCCCATCTTACCTTGTTTCATGTCCTCATGCAATTAAACAATTGATGTGTGGCTGAGTTAGGGAGTAGACAAGATATACCTCCTCCTTATAATTTCTGAAGCCATTTTCTTCTTTAGTATAGCGAAAGCCTGGGTATCGTCTTGATCCTTCAAGGTGTAGTCACAACGATACTTATCTAGAGGATACCATATGGTTGGAGTCCTATACTAATTTCATATCCATTCAAGCCCCATGGTTAAGACCATGTTACTGTACTTACAGAAACAAGAGGAGGCGGTTTTAAAGTTCCGGTATCCAAACGGTTCTCGATTTCTAACAGTAATGTTGGAGACTTCCCACCTTTGTCTAGCTACAAACAAGGCTTCCTCCTTAATCTCTTGGAAGTACACCTTTCCATCTTGTTTAATATCCATGTGAAATGGCCCCAGTTGGCCCACAACATGATCTCACTTCATGAACTTCTTATCTCTAACCAAGATATGCAGGGTTTTGATTGGTTCCCCTCTCACCCATAGGTCAATCCATTCTTCACGCCTCCTAAAAATATTGTGAGCATTGACCCACTTGAGTTGATTAGTAGCAAAAGAGAGAAATTTCTAGAGTTGTACATCCCCTATAAAGGGCCCGTGTTTGTTGTCCCTGTCATCTTCTAGAAATAAATTGTACAAATAAAGTTCACAAAGGAGGAATTGTACCTACTTGTCCTTTTCTCTAAAGAATTTGACAAATTCCGAGGTAGTTTTTATTTCCATAGGCTTACCAGCCTTAATAGCCTTGATTTTCAATAGGAGGAACCTTTCCATGAGGAAAAGGGCATACTTTGTAGCAGGGGCTCTGTATGATAGGGTGTCTGAACAAAGAGAGAAGACAATGTCCAACTCCTCTTTAGCCTTCAGTAAATTGTCATGTTCTTTCTTAAGCTTCTTCTATTCAACCTTGTACTAAGCAAAGGTCTCATGTTCAGTTACGGTTAGTGCCCTAAATTTCTTCCTCAACTCTTGATGTTCATGCAGAGGCACTACCTTTTCTTTGTATTGGGCTAATTCCTGTTGAACCTTCAATACTTCATTTTGCAGTCTACTAATAAACACCTCCCTTACTAGGGGAATATAAGCTGGTGTCTCCTCTATTTGTGTTTCTCCATCCTGGGTCTCCATGGGATTGGTCTGAACAACAGTTCAACTACCTCTTGAATCATGAAATGATCAATTTGAATTCTCTCTTTAACATCTCTTTGAAGAATAGTATCCACAGTGGGGTAGTCCATTTGGGTCTCCTATGAGAAAAGTCAGGGGTCTTCAGTTTGCATTTCAATGTCTTTTACAGGACATGGCTCTGTCTGAGTTTCCTTTGGATAGGCCAAATAATTCTCAGTTTGGGTTTCAGCATCCTTTCTAGAACAATGTTTTGTTTGTGTGCTTGTGGGCTTTTTTTCTACTTTCAAATTCCTGGCTCTAATGGCTTCTTTTAACCACTGCCTTAGTTGCCCAATTATTCGCTTTTGTTTTCTATACTTCTTAAGATTTTTTCTGAGCCTATCCTTGTAGCACTTCTTTATTACAGGACTTCCAACTAATGGTGGGTTGATTGCATTATCCTATGGTTCCTGTACATGCGGTATTGTGTCAGCATCAGAGAGGGTTCTAACTAGAACTATAGCTCCTGATGGAGCTTCTTCTTGGCCCTTGTTGCTCTGTTACTGTGTTTTCTGTGGTGGAGCCAAAGTGGGATTTACAACATTGTCACAGGTTAACTACTGCTAGGCCAATCTATTCATGATAATCAATTTAGTAAATCCATGATAACTGATTACTTTGTGTGGGTCCTTAGCTGTCCTAATTCAACGAGTGACATCATGTAATAGGGAATTCAAATAAAACGACAAGTTAACTGATTTTTTTTTGTTTTAAAATAGCTAGAAGTTTTAGTTGGCGGGGTTTTACCACATCGTGTCGACTGTTGCAGGTAATGTACCTTTGCACGATGACAGCCAATTCTTGCCATGGCTGCCTTAACACCGAAGGATGAATTCCTTTTCTTGTCCGCACCAGTTTCTTGCCTGGATCCTAGAATACTTCAACCACATTATGCAAAAGGACGTGATTTTTTTGTCCATTTCTTCCCCTCTGTTGGAAGTCCAGTGACCTCAGCTATAACCACTTCAGATACCATTATACTTCTGCCTCTTACCATTGTGCTATCGTTCTGCAAATTCTGCAGAAATTCCAACGTCAACTCCTCATGAAATCCCCGCAATCTATTCAGATATTGCAACCATCCTGCATGCTTGAGAATTACAAGGGCTTGATTTGATACCATAGGCACTAGGGGTTCATTTTGGATAGCTCTTCCTCCCATGGCTGCTATACCTATGACTGGTTCACTTGTATGCAATTGTTTTATACTTCTACAATTCAGAATAGTAGCAGAGAATGTTACAAAAATTAATAGAGAAATGACGATGATTTGAGAATTAATATCATATTTAGTTAAGTCATTTATCCTGTCAACCACACTGAATGCAGGACCATGAGTCCACATGCCAGCCATAATGGTTGTCGTCCTTTCCCCAATCAGAAATACTTGCTAATTATTACACATTCATAATCATCATGTGGTCCTTACCCGGAAATTAATTCAAATGATTATCACACAATTATCCATAACTGTCACACATTTTGTGCATACGTAGGCCATCCCCCCTCTGAGGAGAAAATGGCATCCATTTCCTTTAAACATGTTAAAAGCAAGCAAAAGCATTCACAATCCATAAATTCTGGCAACCAATCCAAAAAATAGTCTACTAATCAGTAAGGCAATAAAAGCAATACATGTCATCGGATGTGAAATGGCTAAAAAATGAAACCAGAGATTTTAATTCATTATGGCAAAATATTTTCACTGTAAGTGGTATTAATAACAAAGAAATAATCAGCGGTATGTTAATGATTGCGATAAGATGATTGGACAATTAGAATATAATGAATATATAACAGAAGTTACCATGCAGGTCGGCCTGTAAGAGTGTTGTTCAAATGGAAAATTCCCTTTAGAAACAAATCCATAGGTGGTAAGCGCTATAGATCATTTGGCAGTGTAAGATGATACTCCAATACCACAAGCAGAGTTGTTTCTGCTAGAAAGTGTTCATAGCCTTGACAAGGTTGCTTTTAAACCCCACAATTGAGCCAAAGTTCTCCTTTTAGTATGTATATGGTTCTTCTTTTCTTGTCATAAAGAGACTACTATGCTGGCATGGTGACCAGATGACCATGGTACCATTCACCAGGATATAACAAAGTGATTAGGCTAGCTCTTGATGAGACCCTCTTACCTTGGTTTGGTGGCCAAATTGGAATGTCACCCATTATATCCTTATGATCGTGGTAGGTTGGCTCGAGATGAGACCCCCTATCCTCTCTAAGACAATGTTGGATGCATTCTCATATCTCATTATTTCCATTGTTTTTATTATTTTATAAAGAGGGAGGCTCATTTGCTCCTTAAGAGTCAAGGATGGTGTAAGAAGTATAAAGATGCCAATGAAAGTTTATACTCTTATCCCCATATCATCATTTCAATGAGATTTATCCATTTGAAAGTGTAAACATAAGCTAGCATGGTTTGAAAATAATGAATCATTTTATGATGTGTCCAAAGAAGAGATGTTTAGCCAGTCATTATAAAGATACACCGTATCAGCTTTGAATAAAGATAACCATCAAAAGACTTCATAGGTCATAATGGTATTTTCATTACTATTTTTCCTTATATCAAGCACAAATCCATTCAAATGGTGTTTATTCATAATACAAAAGAAAAAAAAGAAGATGGCATAATGACTGTCAATCAAAGAATTCACAGTTTATCCTATTTAAAAAGACAAAAAGTGTTGCTCAATGGATTGAACAACAAAAATTAAAATAAAAGAAGAAGAAAACACGCACAAGTGTTGTTTAATCGATTAAATGAAAATAGTTCAATTGTTTCAACATCAAAAATCACAAACGTAAAAGTGTTGTTCAATCGATTAAACAACAATCATTCAATTGTTCGAACAACAAAAATTGCAAACAAAAAGTGTTGTTCAATCAATTGAGCAATAATCATTCAATCATTTGAACAACAAAAGAAATCGCAATCGTAAAGGTGTTGTTCAATCGTTTGAACAGCCAAAAATAGCAAAAATTTAAAAGTGTTGTTCACTCGATTGAACAACAATCATTCAATCATTTGAACAACAAACAAACAAAAACTGCAAAAGTGTTGTTCAATCAATTGAACAACAATCGTTCAATCGTTTGACAACCAAAGAAATAAAAACACAAAAGTGTTGTTCAATCGATTGAATGAAAATCTTTCAATCATTTGAACAGCAAAAACCAAAACGCAAAAGTGATGTTCAATCGATTGAACAGCAATCGTTCAATTTCTTGAATGACAAAAATAAAATAAAAAATGTAAAAGTGTTGTTCACTCAATTGAACAACAACCATTCAATCGTTTGAACAGCAATCATTCAATCATTTGAACAGAAAAAATCAATAAAATGTAAAAATGTTGTTCAATCAACTAAACAACAATCGTTCAATTGTTTGAACAAAAAGAGTCAATAAAATGTAAAAGTGTTGTTCAATCGATTGAAAAGCAATCATTCAAACATTTGAACAGTAAAAATCAATAAAACAAAAGAGTGTTGTTCAATCAATCGAACAGCAATCGTTCAATCATTTGAACAACAAAAGAAACAAAAGAGAAAATTGTTGTTCAATCGATTGAATAGAAATCGTTCAATCATTCGTACAACAAAAATCAAAAGACATAGAAGTGTTATTCAATCAATTCAACAACACTTATCAATCACACAAAGCAATAAAAATTCTCATATTTACATGGTAATTCCTATTCTTAGTTACGATTAATCAAAAATAATATATACATTGTTCACAATTTTAAAGAGATCTCAGTTTTTTGAAAGAAAAGTTGTCGGGTCATCACTCCTTGTAGCTAATATTTGCATGGAGGGGTCCTCGCGTACCTTCTCGCAGAAAGACTCCTTTGTGAGTGATCTGTGATAGAGGCACACTCAGTGCCCATTCACCTTAAAAGAATGGCCAAATCCATCAATGGTAGTCAAGGTAAGAGTACCATTTTTATGCACTTCTTGAATCTCATAAGGGCTGAGCCATCTTTTTTGTAACTTTCCCAGGAAATCTTGGAATCTAGAGTCGTAAAGGAGTTCCCAATCACCTTTTTGAAACATTTTCTTCTTCATAAGGTTGTCATGCCATTTTTCCCTTTGTTGTTGAATAATTGATGTCCACTGCAAAGCAAGCAGTCGAGCCTCATCTAGTTTTTTGATCTGCTGGAGTCACTTGGTTTGGGCTTCTGTTAAATCTAGCCCCACTTCCTCAACCATTCTTAGAGTCTTTATTTCGAATTCGATTGGAAAAACAAGTTTTTTCCGAACACGAGCTGGTATGGAGAGTATCCAGTAATATTTCTCCAAGTCGTGCAATATGCCTGCAAGGCCTCTGGCAGTCTAGCAACCTAGTCTCGCCGATGTGTTGAGACTGTCTTGGTCAGAATCGCTTCAATGACCTTATTGGTGCTTTTGGCATACCCGTTCGCCTGTGGATGATACGGGAAAGTGATCCTGTGCATAATATGATGATTTCTGAGAGTGGGAGTAATCTTGTTTCCTATGAACTACCCTCCCCCATCTGTGATCACTTCTCGCGGTAAACCATACCGCATAAATAGCCCAAAAAGGAAGTTAATCATAGCTTCCTCTGTGGCTCTTGGTAATTCTACTGTTTCCCCCCATTCTCTCACATAATCTGTGGCAACCAGTATGTAGGCCTTCTGATTGGATGGCAGATCAAAGGGTTCTATGACTAGTTGGGGCTACAGAGGCATTTCATCAAATTGGCCAAGCCGACCCATCCTTTGGTAGCTATCACAAGCCTGGGCATATTTGTTAGCATCCTTAGAAATAGTGGGCCAATAATAGCCCATTTGTAATACCTTATGCCCTATCCTTCGATCTATGAAATGTCCCCCACAAGGCTTGTCATGGAAAGCCTTAAGGATGTCATAAATCTCATCCTCGTAGATGCATCTGCATGTACACATGTGGGCCCTTGTGTGAAAATGATATCTGCCAATCCAAGAGAATTGAGCGTTGCGTTGAATGATCAGTTTCCTCTCTGTTGTTGTCAAATTCCTAGGTAGCTTCCCTGCTGCCAGATAATTTGCCACATCTGTGTAGCATGGTGTCTTGACTGCCACAGAAAACAAATGTTCATCCAAAAATTGGTCGTCTACCTCCAATGGATCATTCACCTTTGGGATTCAAGATAGAAAATTAGCAACTGGGTTTTCCTTCCTCGGGACAATCCTTAATAGTAATGTCAAACTCTTGCAAAAGCAATAGCCACCATGTTACTCAACCATTTGTGATAGTTTTATTAGCTAGATACTAAATGGCAGAATGATCAGTGTACAGAAAGACTTGGTAGCCAATTATGTAGTTTCTAAATTTTTTTATTGCATAAATAACAGCTAAGAATTCTATTTCTATCACTGTATAATTAAGTTTTGCAGATATGAGACATTTTTTAATATAATATATAGCATAAGGTTTCCTTTCCTCCTCCTGGCCAAGGACAGTGCCTATAGCTACATCTTATGCGTTTGTGGATATGTGGGAAGGCAGCTCCTAGTTTGGTCCACGTAATACTGGTGCTGTTGATACCAGTTTCTTTAAACCTGTAAAATTTGTGTCACATTTGTCAGACCAGTTGAAATCAACATTTCCAATTAGAGCATATAGAGGTGCAGGAATTTGTGAAAAGTTTTTAATAAACCTACGATAATAGCCTGAATTTTTGTTGCATCTACTTGTATCCCTGCTGCAGAGATATAATGTCCCAAGATTATGCCCTTGGTCATCACAATGTGACAATTGAAATTGCTTGAACATAACCCGGTAGCAATGCATCATTCTAAGACCCTTTCTAATGTTTGCAATGCTTGGACGAGGTCATCCCCATATGGATTAAAGTCATCCATATACACCTCAAGTCCTTCATTTATTAAATCATAAAAAATGTTGAGTATAGCTCTCTGAAATGTAGCTCAGGCATTACACAAGCCAAATGGTAATACTTTGTATGCGAATGTACCCGAGGGATAGGTGAAGGTTGTTTTGTCCTAGTCTTCAGGGGTGATCTGAATCTAATTGTAGCCGCTGAAACCATCTATTAAGGAAAATAAATTCTTCCCTTCCAAAGTATCAAGGACATGATCGATGAATGGGAGGGGGAAGTGATCTTTCTGTGTCGCCTTGTTCAATTCTTGGTAGTATACATAGATACGCCACCTTCCATTCTTCTTAGGGACAACCACCAATGGAGAGACCCATTTACTGTCCAAGATAGGATAAATGAAGTTTACATCGAGCAACTTCTGTAATTCTTCTTTCACAATGTCCTTGAGATGTGGATTCAATCTCTGTTGAGGTTGTCATATGGGTCGAGCATCATTCTCCATATAGATGTGGTGTGTACATAGTTGTGGGCCTATTCCTTTCATATTGGGATAATCCCAGGAAAAAGCCCCTTTATATTTCTACAAGACCTATATGATATTTTACTGTTTATCGTTATCCAGACTACCATTAATATTTAGAATTTATCTTGGTTCAATCTGAACATGTTTGTTGTTATGAACAACAGACATCTGAATATGTTGGTCATTAGTATCCTTCAGAGGATCCTTCATGGCTTCACTATCAAGAATTTCTTTCAGCATTTGACACTTTGCATTGCTCACATTAGCCTACTGATTTATAAAATTATTGATAACATCATCTTCAATCTGATCTTTAAATTCTAGTGCCTCTGCTACTGTGAGTGGTGAACGGATGCTTTCCTCCAAGTACGCTAGTGGTTGCTTGCATATTTTTACAATGGGCAGACTTGGCTTGGCAGGAGGATATAACACAAGATTTTTTACAGCATCCCCCTTTGCAATAGTCATGCTGCCTTCTTGGCAGGCAATATAAGCATCAGCTGTCACGAGCCAAGGTCATCCCAGAACCAGAGGGTGCCCATCCAATCAACTCTTTGGGTTTATAACAAGAAAATCTACTGGATATTCCCACGAATCAACAGAAACTATAATATCCTGTAAGGTTCCTTCTAGCCTTACCATCGAATGATCAGCAAGTTCTAATAAAGTGGTGGTTGGTTCCAGGGTTGTAATACCAAGTGCTTGACAGGTTTCTGTTGTTAAAATATTAATGGCTTCACCCAAATCAACTAGTGTATTGGGAAAACAGTGGCCATATATCTGAACTGTCACTATGAGATTTCTAGTATCTTCATACTTTATTGGATTTTCCCCTCCCAAGAGTAAATCAGATAAGGTTCCTACAATGTGAATGGTGGGTGAGGTTTTTTCTTTCCTCGCAAGCTTCTTTACACATAGCTCTTTGATTGTTTTAGCATAGATGGGAATGTCTTGATTGGCCTAGAGTAGAGGAATTTTAATATAAATATTTTTTAGTTCCCTTACAAGATCAAAATTTGGGTAAAACGGTAGGTTTGGGTATTGCTAACCTTTCAGGGAACAAGGAAGAAGTGACTATAACTTTTCCAGCGTCTTCATGTTGATCTGTCTCTTCTCCTTGCTTTGGTTCAATATTAATTATAGGTGGTGGTATATGTACAGGTGTGGTTTCAATTTCGATTGAACGTTGGTCCCTATTTTCCTCAGGGGTTATGATACATCCTAACCTCAATTTGAGTTCATTACATTCTTTCTTCTCAATCTCATAATCTGAGCTTTCGATGATCTGCACCAACTGGATCGGTCTATTATTAGGATTCAAATTCGGCTGAGCTGGAAATTGAGGGCGCAAAAGAGGTTGAGGATTTTTCTATAATGTATATGGAGTTCATAGTGAAGGTTGAGGCTAAGGACCTATCCCCATAGGTACATTAGATATCCCCAATGGTCACTAGCAATTTGGGGACTAGTTTGGATTTTGAGAGGTGGAGGCAGGCCATTGGGATTGATAGGGATTTCCTTACCAAATAGGAGTAAAAGGAGAATTTGGCCAGCCATTACTTGGAAAGGATTATGTTAGCTAGGATTTCATAGGGAATGGTTGGGTTTTCCAATTTGGGTAAGGTGATTGGCCTTGCCAAGTTGCCCCAAGGTTTTGTTGTTGATTAAACTGTGAAGAAGGAAAGAACTGGGATGTGTCTTGTGACGTACCTGTAGGTTTAGCCTACCACTGTCGACATTGGTTCACTAGATATATCGACTTTGTTTCTTCTTCTGCTTCCTTGAATACTGCTTTCAGCCACGACAATGATGGACACTGTTCAGTGGCATGATCTTTAGTACAGACAGCACACGTCTGCACCATGTCTAATGGCCATTCTCGTTGGTTGTGCTTCTTTCGACAACATGGACAGAAGATGGCCAAGTTTTTTTCTGCTAAGGCTTTCTTTTGTTTAGCTTGTAAGACATCCACCTGCATCGTGAGGGTGCCCAGGATGTCTGTCTTGAAATATTCCAAGAGGTTATCGATTTCCATCCATGTTATGCCTCCACTGTGTGGTTTACTTCCCCTACTCATGGGATCTCGGCTTCCTACTCTTGTTTGTGTGCTTCCTCGTGAACACCTGATACACAAGTGAATGATTTCATCACAATCTTCCTAAGAAATGTCTCCTTTCCCCATTAAATTTAGAGTTTCTAACCATTCTTCTTTCATTCCTTTAATTAAGATAACTCTTGGGACTTCTTTAGGTAAGGTGGTGTGTGGAGACCTCTGCAAATTATAATTAAACTGTTCTACATATTCTTCTAGTGTTTCATTATCTTTTGCAGTCATCTTAAAGATTTCATCTTTTAGCTCCCTAGTCTTGCAAAAGTCCTGGTATCTTGTGAGGAAGGAGGTTTTCATATCATCCCAAGAATTAATAGTTCATCCACCCAGACCCATGAACCATCTTAAGGCTTGTTCTTTCAAAGTAGAAGGGAACAACTTTAGCTTTTGGGGGTTAGTGGTGTAGTCATACCCTCTGCAGAGGACATCAAACTCAAACAGGAAAGCATCAGGATCCTCTGTTATCATCCCATGAAACGTTGGGATGCTCTACAGAGGAATAGCCTTCATGGGGACATTGGCCACTTGGTCGACTACGGGATACTCTAATGTCGAGGTTTGACCTTGAGGTGGCTGGTTTTCCATTTGGTCAAAGATGTGCCAATAACCTTCAGGGATTTCAAGGGGTGCTTTTTGAGTAAGTGGAGGATTAGCAACCCAGGCTGGATTTGCAGCACTGCCTAGATCTAGGATCACAGGAGACCCCTGTTCAAACAATTGTGGTTCTACCTTAGCAGTCCCACTGGTTTCTCCCTCTCCTTCTCTTAAGTTACAAGATTTTCCCTCTTGTAGAGGATCAGAATGTAAACTTGTTGTAGCTTGAAGACGTTTTTGAAATCCTCCAGTTCGGCTTTGAATCTCAACGTAAGCTACAGATGGTGATCTTGCTTATTGAGGGATTACAGTAGGACTTTTTCCAGTTACTAGCCGAAATCCTACTGACGTTTGAGACTCTGCTTTTCTCACAATTTCGTCTATAAAGGTAATTCTCCCAAGGTTCACCAATCCTTTGGGTTTTCTAGATTTAGGAGGGTGGTTCTGCTCTTTTTCTATCTTTCTATTCCTATTCATTCATAAAAAGCAATTCCTATTTAACCTTTAAGCTTTTGCTGCAAAGCGGGCTGGTAAGAAAGCACTTTACTTGCTAGGTACACAGGTTCTTACCTTCCATTTTTAAAACTCAATTCTTTCATAGCAAGATAAAAAGGAAATCACTTTGAAACACTCTCCCCGCTAATGGCGCCAAAGTGTTGGTGCACTAAGATGTCTTTTTACAACCAATTTTAATTCCTACATTAATTGTCAACCCAAGGTAAGTCTTTTTATCTCAAGAGTGTCAACACAATATATGCAGTGAATTCAGAGGTTATCTAATGATAAATCATTGCAATCACTAGTAATTATCTCTTCAACTCAATCCACACAACTTTGAAATAAATAACTAAGGAAGAAATAACTCTGAAAGAACTCTTAACACACTCTGCAATTATGTTTAACTTATTTCGAAATCAAATGAATCTAAATGTGAATGCAAAGAATCACGCTTCGCAACCTTCAAATAGAATTAATACTAACTCACTCAATCAAGAAAGAGAACTATAAAAATTGAACAACAATAATAGTCTATAGCAAATCCAAATTGAACAACAAATCCAATTGAACGACAAATCTTAATTGAATGGCAATCACAATTAAACGGAAAATGATAATTGAACAGCAAGAAATCATATAACGATAAATGATCTCTAAACAACAATTGATCTATGTAAGAAAATTATGGAAATCTATTAGTGCTATATCTAAGATTTATGATAACATCACTCAGAATGAATAACAATCTACTATTGAAACTAACATAACCAATCTAATCAAAGCATTACTCAGATATGTCACACGACTAAGTCTGAATCTAACTAAACAACATATGAATCGAAATCATCAATATCCACAATAAGAAAAATAATATTAACTGGACATTAACAACCAATAAAGACTAAGTAGAAAGATTATAACACAAGAAAGCAATAGAACTTCTCTTAACCGAGCCCAGAGTCGCCAGAAGTCTCCACTAAGAAATACTTAGAATATAAGTATGGATCAAATGCAATATTTCTTCATTAATATAAGTAACAAGATTACAGCATCACTGAGATAATGAGTATTATATGTCTCAAAAATGATAATTACAAATTATGAAAGTCTGAACTCATTTCTCATTTGCCTTTCATCCTTATATATAACATTAAAAGAGGATCCTCAGGATTTCGCTATACATAATACGATATTGTCATGAAATAACATCAATCTGCCTAGCCTCTTTCTGCGTTGCCTTTCTCAGATGCTGCCTTTTCCTTTTATGTCCTATTGTTGCTCTGTCGACTGAATAGTTATTGACCAATCCACGTCTTCTGCACACAAGGATAGTAAAAAGTTAGCTTCTCATGCTATATTTATCTAATTTCTTACCAAGTACTTTTATCCAACTTTAACTTTTATTTCACTTGTTTCAATCCATAAACAGAGATAATCATGTAAGGATAAATTTTGAATAAAGCTATTTATAAAGAGAAAACATGCCTTTTTCTTGACTCAACACTTGGCAGTTAGTCTCTCGACCTCCCAGTGGAAATTATGCAACCTTCATGATCAGTCACACATGTATGTTGCAAATCAATTCTCAAGTTTAGTTTGGTTTTTAATTGACAGATTGCTTTCCATGAGTGTTTCCATGTCTCCAAATATCATAGGTGTTCATATACCTCTCAGCAGCACAGGTACAATGGTTTCCAGGAGACAAGATTCAATGACACCTTTCAGAGCACACTTGGGGATGTAGTTGATCAAGTGTTTATGAGCTTACCTACCCACGAAGACATTAAATTGTTCGTGGACAAGGATATCAAGATATGATGGCAGCAACATCACATCAAGAAGCACCATGAACAACAACTAAAGGCAACATACCGAATTCAATGAACGCAAGAGGAAGGTTGTTGACAACACAAAGGTGCAACAAAGTTGCAAGCTCAAGCAGATCTACCTATGGTGAAAGAAAATTTGGAGACTCATGCTATGAGGTGATGACGCGACATGAAGATAACGTGAAGGCAGAGAACATAATAGAGAAGGAGTTGCATGTGCTCAAGCAGCAACTCAAGGAATAACAAGAGTTGCACAAAAAAGAGAATGAGTTACAGTGGGAACAAGTACAGTAGAGGGCACAACATGCACAGACAAATGAGATTGTGCCCGTACAACTTATTGATTCATCCCAGCAGCTGGCACAGAGTAGACATGGTGAGTGGTGTTGTTGATCGCATCCAAGGGAATTCAACAGCATGCATGTCATTGCACATACATATGTGTTCTAACCCATTTGGGACACTCACCAAGGAAAATACAAGAAGCAATTCCAACTGGAGCTAAACATGTAGTTGATAGTTGATGTGCATGACCACCAACACATAAGTGAAGATTAGCACAGACATTATGCATTAGTGTGTTGTCGTTTCACCCACACCCAAGAAGACCATGCACATGTTATCAAACAATTTGGATGGAGAAGCCATACCAATGCACTCGGACGCAACAGAAGCAAGAGTTCGCTTTAGCAAGATGTCACCATGGAGTGCATGCACACCATCATTGAAGACCAAGCTTAGCATCAACTCACCACCTTCACCATCACAAGCATGTCAAAGAGTTGGGCTCATCACAATGGACTGAGTGCCAGTGATCTCTTGCATGGCTTGCTCAAGCCATTTTGTCTCACACGGGAACATGTGCATTGTAATATAATGTCTTGTCAAGTGGAAGTTCAAGTGTCGATAGTTGGATGTAACAGTCATAGAGTAGATGAAGAGTCATGAGGGTAGATGAACTGTCACAAAAGGGAATTTCAAGTGTCACCCCACCCTTTGCTATAAATAGAACCTCATAACTCATTGTAAAGGCTTTTGGTCAGCCAAGCTTCCAATAGGACTATCTTAGAGATACCTTGGACAGTATTGTAATGAGCCTTGGCTTCTCCACTACACAGAGCTAGTATATCTCTTTGGAGGAGTAGGCGGTTGTGGCTGTAATGTTCCGTTGTCGAAACTAGTGGTTAGACATGGATGTATTGTATGACTCGAACTTACACTTCTTAATATAACAGAGTTAGCATGTTTCATGTATATGTTGTATTATATTCTATGCTATCTAGTTTACTCTAAATAATATATGTATTTGTTTTCTTACACATGCATGTATGGAATTTTCTATATATGTATGTATGAATCTTTCTAAAATGTGTTGTTGGTTTAACCATCACGTTGGATTGCTAGCTAACTTTCCCTCCATGTTCTGATGCATCTTTTCTCATGTGTTCCCTTCTTAACTCTATGTTATCACAGGGTTCCAAGGGGTGCACTCATCTCAACCCCCATCTTTTTGAACCTCTCATGCACCTTCCTTGGCTTGCTGCAGCTGTCACACCCTTGCTACCAACAAAGGCATCTTACTTTCCTCTGTGTGAAATCGCAGTCAAGGCATTACCGTACAACCCACTGCTGGGACTCCTACACTAAACGGTTTGAGGTCTAATTGGGACTTCTTATTGGGGAGATCCCATGACATGTCGGTGGGTCTAGCACCGTTAGCATTTTTGGTGCTAGAAGGAGGGCCAGATGACAAGTTGAGTCCTCATATATGTTTTGATTCTCTACATATCTGTCATCACTAACTACCAAGTTTCTCTTCCATAGTGTATGTCTTATGGAAACGACTTCATTATCTCAGAAAATCTCTCGGATAACTTGTCACATAAAACATATGTTGGTAGAGGCCACGTAGCATTGGTTAGGCACGCAGTCGACATTGTAGGCTCATGCGAAAGACATGGAATCTTTGCAGAATACATGACTTGTGCGATGTTCATCTACACACTTCAAGGGAACCCAATGCATTGGTGTGCCACGTTTCCTGAAAAATATATTTATTCTCTTGCTCATCTAGTCAAAGAGATAGACCGTGCTTTCAATCGCTTTAACCATGAAGCACTTGCTCAAAAAATTCTAAAATTACAAAAAGCACCTGACGAATCCATTGATCAGTTTTACACACGCTTTTGTAATATTCCATACCAATTTCCTGAAGATGAAATTTATTGGGAATTTCTTTATGGGAGATTTGAGTATCTTCTTCGCATATCTGAACCCCACTCAGCACACTTTAGTGATAGAGGTGCGCAATCACATGCAGGCACAGTTGTTGTCACAAGTGACTGTCCACCTTCACCTCATCAAACAACTCCACCACCACGGAGTGATGTGGGAGATCATGCACACACATTTGTTGAACTATCACATCCTCCCACCCCACTTGCTCTTGATATATGTTCAAATTTGGCTTGTAAGCCTATTGGTTGTCATGTGGATTTGTTCCTTCAACCTTTGTCCCCATGTTCTATTGATCCTCTGGATTGTACTATCTTGTGTTCTCCAATTCCAGACTCCTCACTTGTTGTGAATGAGGATCAAGTTGTTGATGGAGTTGGTGTTATGCAACCAACCTGCACCATCATTCATGATGAGTGTGTGTGGGAATATAAAGAATAATTTGCAGTGAAGGATGACTGCCTGCCAGTCATGCCTCATCTGCTTTATCCTGACATCGCTTTTGATTCTGCCACTAGTGGTTTCCCTTGTGAAAACCCATTTTCAGATGTTTCTACTTCTGATCATTCACATGAGACATTGGATGTTAGTATGTCATTACAATGCGTAGAGGACACATCTTCCTCTGAAAATCTATCCAATCTATCATTTGTCATTTTAGAAAACACAAAGGGTCAACATATTTTCTTCTCATCTGCCCCTCTGCACGTTTCATCAAATCATGAGGATGCCGACAAATATCCTGAATTTTTTGGACTTGGTTGTTGTGATCTCTCCACTTCCTCATCTGATCACGATGTTGATTCAATCGTTGTTAATATGTCTAAGACATTGGTCTACAATGATCCATCTATCAACAAAGTCAAAACCCTGCAGACTGTCGAGGCAGTTCAGCCCGAGCTGATGATTATGTCAGGCCCTCGTTGTCCTGAGGTTGGTTTTACTTCTCATCAGGAAATTGTTGAAATAGTCAAGGCTCCTCATCACTCTCTACTTTGCATTGAAGGTCAACCAAACACCCATATTTCGCTTCCTCCACTCGAACTACATGATCCCATCGCTTATGCGTTGGAGGAATCTTACATAGCACTAAGAACTAAGAACTAAGAACTGAACAATACTTCCGAAGGTGATAGACTTGTTTTCCACAAACAAGGTCCATTCAGAGTGCTGGAGTTCTACTAGTGTGTTGCCAAGTGTTGTAGCAGCTACAACCACCCTCCAAAATTTCTCCTTAGCTTCATTTTGGAGCCTCCCTACCAACCTTTCACAGTAGCATGTCTTGCTTCATCAAGTACACAAGCTTCAATGATTTTCTTGTAGAAAGGAAACCTGTCTACCAGATCTTAATGCTTTCCCTTCACAAGATGTTCCTCTAGACTTGGTCCAATTGCAGGCTGAGGAACTCCTTCAAGAAATTGTGCAATTCTGAAGGGAAACCAACCCTCCCTCCAGAAATTGCGCAATTCTATCTGCCAGCCTGCTGGGTTCTAGAATTACGCAAATCTGACAATCATGCTTCATCCAAAGAATTGCGCAATTCCTCCTAGCAGGGTTGCTCAGCCGAAGAATTGCACAATCCTGGGAAGTAGTCAGCTGCTCTACCTAGAAATTGCGCAAATCTCATAGGCAGCCAACCCAGCTCCCTTCCAGAAATGCGCATTTTCTCCCAGTAGTTTAGTAGCCTCTTACATGTGAAGTTGAATTGACCGGTTCCCTCCAGGACCAAGAAAAACTAATTTTCATGCATGGGTTGCTTCTCCCAAGGCAGCATGCAAAGGCATCCCTTGATTGAGGGATCTACTTTTAGCAACTAGAGGTTGCATGCAAGGATCATTTCGGAAACCTCCACCAAGTGTCGCTCTTCCTAGATTTATGGCATGTGCGTCACATCTTTGATTTTATCAAACCTCATGAACCGGATGCTACATAACTCATTCCTCACATTAACCTTATAGCTCTGACATCCCACATCGCATCCAGGATTCGTTAACACATTCACCTCTGTTGTTTTGGGGTAAGCCCGCCTTCTGTGTCTTGTTTTGCATTTCTGGTGATTTTTGTGTTTCGCATTGTATGAATGTTGTGTACTTGATTTTAGGGTGTGCTTGTTGTCGTTTTGATACATACTAGCTTTTACTAGCACCGTTTCAGTTTTCGTTAACATCTCATTATTGTTTCATGCATGAAAATGGTTTTCACGAACGGTCGCCAATTTCGCGAGTCACCTCACCCACATTCATGTTGTTCCATTTTCTGAATCTATCATTCATTACATTCATGCACGATAATTCACTTATGCTTACACTCAGTATCGCCATTTATTCACATTCACATTCGCTTTCAGTTGCCCGTCAGTGAGTCTGGGCAGCCTTGTCCCAGACTCTGCCTCACCAAGACAACATTGTGCAATCCTGAAAGGGAAGGCTCTGTCTTCCTCTTAAGAAATGCACATTTCTTCAGTGTGATTGTCCTCTAGTCTTACATTATGCAATTCTGAGGGATAGTGACTGTTGGCCCAGAAAATTGCACAATGTAATCACTGAGCCTGCAGCCATTGCTAGCTGAGATTGCACATTACACAATTCCAATAGTCAGTAGCCAGGTTGGACTATGAATTGCGTATTTCCAGCAGTCAGTCAACCTCCTGACAGCCCAGATTATTCCCTATGTAGTCTTGGTAGTCAATTTCCCAACCTTCTAGAGGAAATTGCACAACCTTAATGAAATTCACACAAGTATGTTGCAATTCAGCTTTGAAGTTCATTTTTGTTTTCGATTGACAGATTGCTTTCCATGAGTGTTTCCATGTCTCCATGTATCACAGGTGTTCATCTGCCTCTTAGCAACACAAGTACAATGGTTTCCATGAGAGTAGAGTCGACAACCCCATTTAGAGAACACTTGGGGATGCATTTGATTAAGTGTCTATGAACTTTCCTGCCCACGAAGACATAAAGTTGTTCTTAGACAAGGACATCAAGATATGATGGCAACAGAATCACAACAATCAACATCATGAATAGCAGCTCAAGGGAACATACCAGATGCAACGAATGTAAGAGGAAGGTTGTTGACAACACAAAGGCAGAAAAAGTTGCAAGCTCAAGCAGATTTGCCTATGGTGGAAGTAACTTTGGAGACTTGTGCTATAAGATGGGGGTGTGACATGAAGATCATGGAAAGGAAGAGAACGGAATAGAGAAGGAGTTGCATGTGCTCAAGAAGAAGCTCAAGGAAGAACAAGAGCTACATAGACGAGAGAATGAGTTGGAGCAAGAACATATACAGAAGGGGGTGAAACATGAGCAAACAGATGAGATTGCACCCATGCAAGGTATAGATTCATCCCAACATCTGGCACGGAGCTGACATGGTGAGTGGTGTTATTGATCGTATGCAAGCGAATTCAGTAGCATGCATGCATTGTGCACACATATGTGATCTGACCCATTTGGCACACTCACCAAGGAAAAGACAAGAAGCAATTCCAACTCGAGCTGAACATGTAGTTGATAGTTGATGTGCATGACTACCAACACACACTGGAAGATCAGCACAAAAGCTATGCATCACTGTGTTACCGGTTCATACACACCCAAGAAGACCATGTGCATGCTAGCAGACGAGTTGGATGGAGGAGCCATACCAATGCACCTAGATGAAACGGAGGCAAGAGTTTGCTTCAGGAAGATGTCACCCTGGAGCGCATGCACAACATCACGGATGACCAAGCTTGGCATCATCTCACCGCCTTCACCATCACAAGCATGTCAAAGAGTTGGTCTCATCACAACGGACCGAGTGTCAGTGTTGTCTTTCGTGACTTGCTCAAGCCATTTTGTCTCACATGGGGACATGTGCATTGTAATGTAACATGTTGTTAAGTGGAATTTCAAGTGTCAATAGTTGGATGTAATAGTCATAGAGTAGATGAAGAGTCATGAGGGTAGATGAATTGTCACAGAGGGGAATGTCAAGGGTCACCCCACCCTTTGTTTTAAATAGAACCTCATAACTCATTCTAAAGGATTTTGGTCAGCCAAGCTTCCGATAGGACTATCTTAGAGAGAGCTTGGATAGTATTGTAATGAGCATTAGCTTTTCCACTTTGTAGAGCTAGTATATCTCTTAGGATGAGCAGGTGGTTGTGGCTGTAACATTCCACTATCAGAACTAGTGGTTAGACATGGATGTATTGTATGACTAAAACTTACACTTCTTAATATAATAGAGCTAACATGTTTCATGCATATGTTGTATTCTATTCTATGCTATCTATTTTACTCTAAATGATATATGTATTTGTTTGCTTATGCATTCATGTATGGACTTTTCTGTGTATGTATGTATGAATCTTTCTGAAACATGTTGTTTTTTTAACCATCACTTTGGATTTCTAGCTAACTTTCCTTCCATGTTGTGATGCATCTTTGCTCATGTGTTCCCTTCTTAACTCCGTGCTATCACAGGTTTCCAAGGGGTGCACTCATCTCAACCCCTGTGTGTTTGAACCTCTCATGCACCTTCTTTGGCTTGTTGTAGCTGTCACACCCTTGCTACCAATAGAGACATCTTACTTGCATCTGTGCGAAATCGTAGTAAAGGCATTACCGTACGACCCATGGTTGGAACTCCTACACTAAATGGTCTAAGGTCTAATTGGGAATTCTTACCGGGGAGATCCCTTGACATGTTGACGGGTCCAGCACTGTCAAAAGTACCTTAGCATAACTCAAGGAGGATATATCATCTATAATATCATCAAATAAGCGTAATACATGTGTAACATAATCATAACATTATATAGACATATAATACATTAGCATATTACCATGTAACCATTAGTCTAGCTAGAGTCTAGTCATCAATGCATGACATATCTTCTACACATACCATGACCTCATACATGACAACAACAACCATACCAGCATAAACTGACAATATGCAAGTGTAAAAAACATGTAACCAATCATACACTCATGAAGACATACTTCATAACAACAACATCCTCTTTCACATGGTGATATCACTACAACCATAACTGACACCATGCATGTGTAATAAGCATACATATCATTAGAATGATTAAAACAAATGAAAACAACATGAATGTATAACCAACACACCATCCATCCAGTCTGGGGGTGAACTATGCTGTGATACCACTCTTTAACACCCTCCCCCCACACCTACCCAAGTAACTGACCAACCAGGGTAAACATGTGACGAGAGGCTACTATGATTAGATTCAACCTCATTTGTGACTTTAAGGTTTGTGATTCAACATACAAACCTTCCACATTAACTACAAGACTCCCAAGAACCATCCCAACCACTAAAGTAGCTAGCCCCTAGGTCCCATTGAGGTTTTATACCACTTGATCCCTAGACACACCCATGATATTGACCTTATAATGTCTAGGAGGCTTTGGATACTATCATGCCAAGGCATGCCAGTGTCTAGGGACTATTCTTCCCAGTGTTGTGCTAGCATTCCTAGGATTTTAGCCACTTTTTCAGGCCTAGAGCCCAGGTCACTACCCATAATTGGATGACACCTTCAAAACAAATATATAACAAGGAAACAATGATGCAAATGCAAATACTTGAACAAACCCTTAAGCAAACCTCTACTAGCCATGACAAGAATTTCTTCAAACATATCATGAATATGTAATCTACAGGTTTAAAAAATAAATTTAAGAATAGTGGTCTCATACTTATCTAAGAATCGTTATGAATCATTATTCCCTTATATCATTTCCTTCATTATCATCTATTAGGTCATAGATACATTGTTCATTCATTCATAAGTAAAAACATGATGAGAGGCATACATATCCACTGTCATAAAACATATACATAACCAACATAATAGCAACAAAAATACCAAATAAATCGCAGCCATATGATCCACATATAAACCAGTATAAGACTCATATAATTGCAAGGAGAAATAACCTCATATTGATGATCCAAATCCAAACCCAGGATAAGACTACCACGTTCCACCTAACCATTGGATGGCTTAGCCAAATCTCTCTTCAGCCATTCACCCCCATGCCATATTCCAAGCATGAATGTGGAACTCAACAAAAATAGCCAACTAGGGCATCCTAAGGCTAAATCACCTCACCCTCATCAATAGAAACCATGATTTACTATAATCCATCTCGGATCACTAGGCAAACTCAATAAACATGTAATAACAGGCTTTACCATGATCTCCACCTAATCACTAGGCCAAAAAAGCATGGATGCTAGCGAATCTCTCCACCTACACTATGAGGAATTTTCTTGTCTCCTAGTCTCTTAGGCTTTGCCGCAATCCACATCAGATCACTAGGCCCTAAACCGAGACCCACTCTCTAGGATTTACCACATATCCCAACCCGAGATTACTAGGCCCAACATAGAGCAATCCACCTCTTAGGTTTACCGTATATCCTTCCATTCACCAGCAAGGATTCCTAAGCCCACCGAGGCAACACAATCCTGGATTTACCGCAACCCATAGTCTCACTCGGGAGTTACTAGGCCAGTGGCTTTACTGTGATCCATAGTCTGGTTTAGGGATCACTAGGCCATGTGTTATATCATTTGGAGATCCACCTCTGTCATCTTTGAATCCATCAGAAAATCCAGTTCAACCAAATCATGAGAAACCCATCACACCATGGCTATCTTGAAATGGAAATGCTAGGTTGAAAACACTGTCACACCTGGAAAAACCCATGCCATAATAGTAAAAGAACCACATTCAATACCATGCATCCAAAATCTAGCAAGGAAAACACACATGCAAATAGATACCTGCAAAGAATATTGTTGTAGTTGCTTGATATTGTTCTTCCTTTCTTGCTCCTTCCTTCCTCTTGCCTTCTTTTCCTTTCTTGATCCAATGCCAAAATGCTCCAAGAAAACTCTAAGTGTCTAAGAGTGAGAGAGAGAGAGAGATAATAATGAGAGAGCTCCAAAACTGAACTAAAAAAATGTTACAAACTAATCCTCAGAAGCCTTTTTATCAATTAGGCCTCTATTTTCTTCATCTTCCTCCTCACATGTAACCTGTGACCTTTTACAATTCTTTTCTCCTAATTTCCATTATTTTCATAATAAATGTGCCAAAAATGCCATTTTGCCTTTCAAAAGTCATAGCCATTTCCTTTATCAATTTCCTTAGCCATAATAAATCAAAAGAACACCCACACTAGGATGTTTTGCCCAACATTCAGCTTAGAATAAGTGTCCCATCAACCATGGTCATTATTTTTTCCTTCATTAACTTTTATTACATGGAATTTCCACGAGGGTTGTTACATTTTATGTGGTAAGATCGGGGTGTTTATTAATTATATGTAAAGGAAAAAATCATGCTTGAGGATTTTGGTCCAATATTGAACCTTGAACATGCAAGAGCTTTGGATATTGAAATGAGAATATGTGTTTTTATATTACAACAACCTTACAGATATTTTGTGGGTTTCACTTATTTCCACTATTGGATAGATTCTACAAGACATTTAAGCAAAATGCATCGTTGATTAGCATTTCATGGCCAAAAGTGTGATTTGTATTTACTAAATATTTAGTGCATGAAAGGAAAGATATATTATGTTTCATTAACACCATACAAAATCCTTCATTATTGATTGCAACTTGGGATTGAAATAGGTGGGCATGCTCAGAGCATATGAATTGTGGGGGCACAAATTACAACTAAAATAAGGAAGAAGAAAAAGGAAAAACTTACAAAACTCGGAGAAGAAGAGAAGGACCATCACAATGGATAAGATAAGTGTAATGACACCACCCGATAGAGTCTTGCTCTAGAAATGCTAATTGATCTTTGGAAATGCATCTAGTTGTCAAAGTCTATTGATTACTTACATTTTACCTCATAAATTCTTTGCATTTATATTAGGAATATGACCAAAAGATCATAGAATTTGAGGATCCTATGTGCCCTATATTCAACTAGAGAACCTCAAATGGTTAAACGCCAATGATTTCTCAAAGGAACGGAAAATAAGCTTTCACCACAACTATGCAGCTCCCTCCTCCCCAAAAAGCTAGAAAGCATCCTTTCATTGTGAATAAATTCGCTTAAAATCCTTGTAAACATAAATCCTACGTAAGTGAAAAACAAAGCTTTCTCGACATGTCTCTTTGACCAAGATAGTAAGTTTTGAAGTCAGAAGGTGTTTATGGATGAACAATATAGCAAGTTTCCGAAGTTGCAAAGTTTTTATGAATGAAATTTATTTTGATTTTTATTTCTATGTATATAGTTTTAATTTTTATTTATACATATATACACATATATGTCTTCCACATATCATTGAATTTGGGTAATTAAGGTAAGTGAAAAGCACAAAGATTTGAAATCGTTCTACTATTTGGTATTTTGATCTTGTGATAAAGACTTTTGGTCTTATTTATTGATCCATAAACTGTTGTGGATATTCCACAAGAGAGTTTGTCACAACATATTTGATAATAAAATATTAAAATGTGGAATTTCTACATTATTATAATTTTATTAAACTTTAAGATCCACATAATTAATTGTAATTAGTGGATGCATGTGAATGGAAATTATGCAGAAAAGTAAATAATGACAAAAATAAGCTCACAACACATATAAGACACAAAATATGATATGGGAAACCCTTTCAATAGAAAACCCAACTAGAAGGTGAGGCCACTTTGCTTTCTTTCTCTGTCTAGAAAATAAGGCTACATGTAATGAAGAAATTCCTATGGCCCGTGGACTGCTATAGTGCACAGATCCTTTCTGTGTGCTCTACCCCTTATCTCTCCTAGCTATATTTTCTCAACTATGGAACAAAATTATCTTGAAATAATGGAATGCCTCTTCCTCCTATTGGCCCAGTTATAATACAACCCGATAACCTACTAGTGGTTAAGGTTGACCAGATCAACTCTTAAGTAGAGTTACAATATAGACTCTTCTAGAGTCTTTTACATTAAAAAATATGTGACTAGCCTCTTTTCCATGAATAATAGGGGCTGACACGACATTCTCCCGAACTATAGGTGTGAAAACATGAAGGTCAACTTTTGAGTGGCATAACTTTTGCATACAGACTCCGATTGACGTGATTCTTGTGTCGTTGGAAATATTTATGTGTAGAAAAAAATGAAATGGTGCAGCACTAAAATGACAAAGTTTTTCCCACAAAAAACATTATTTGATGCCTCAAAATGTTCCTGAAAGGTTTCAGACCCCATTTTGTCAAACTGGGTCCCGCCGTTAAAAATGGTCATATGAGTTGATTCCTCCACATTTTCCACTCTTTATGCATTGAGATAGATGAAAAATAATATAATGATCCAATATGGATCATTTATGGCTACTTTTTCATTTAAGCTTAGATTTTTTGATTTACTTGTTCCTAAGGGTGAGCAAAATCTCGATGTAGGGTTATAATATTTATAATTCTTTAGAATGTTCTCATTACTAAAGGAAATGTCTCCTCTACTAATTAACCAACACTTTTCCTTGTAGGTATTCTTCATATAAAGTTATTTGACCTAACTATAAGCCTACTCCCATTTTGGATATTTTGTCAGTCTTCGAATTTAATTCCCTGTGAATGTGATAAAAGGATAAAAACCTAAAGATTATAATTAAATCTGTAACTCTAATCATCCACTGATCCAATAAAAAAATCTTTAAGGAAGTGTAACCTTTCTGTTAATCTATAAAAAAAATTGAATCCCCTATCACTTGTAAGTTTAAATTATTGAAGTGACACAATTAAAATGACTAACATAAACAACAAATTCATATTATTGTAGTACTTGTGAGATATTCGTCTTTTTGTTCCTAAACTAAATTAGTCATTCTTGTTAGTCATTTTTAGTTGTATTAACTATTAGCTAGTCGTATATTTTAACTAAGGACTAAATTAGTTGTTTATGTTAGTCATTATTAGTTGGGTCACAAAAGATTGTTCATTTTTTATAGTACTTCACTTAAAAATATTGCGGTGACTAATGTTTTTAGTCACATAGTCACTAATTTCTCATTTTCTACTAGTGAACATAGATTCATGTTAAACCTAACTTTATCAAGCCAGAGAGGGATCAAATTTCTTGAGGTGTAAACCTCCTTTAAAGTGAAAAAATTGAATAAAGGTTTTCGCCTCAAGATATTTGATCCCTCTATAGGGCTTATTAAACCTTGGGTTAACATGGATATATGTTAGTTATTTATATATATGCCATATGACAACTTCGTGTTAAGAATAAACGAAATTACACATCTCCTTCATCTTAAGCAAAACAATAATAAAATGTTTTAACCATAATTATTTTTCATTTAATTTATAAAATATATATTTCGTGTCTCTCTATATAAATCAATAGATATTTACATTAAATGTATTTTTGTTATTAGTATTTTTTTTAAATGCCACATGCCAACTCATTAAAAAACATCTATCATTCATCATCAACAACGCAATAACAAAATGTTTTAAAAATTAAAACCTCTTTATTGTCATTTTCTTTATATATTCTTTGTATTTACATTTAATCTTTTTATTATTAATATATTTGTTTAAACATTACACCTAAACTTTATATTAGGCATTGAAGGAATGACCAAATCTCCCTCAAACTTTGAATTAGGAACGAATCATCAATAGAAAAAGAACACTACAGAATAAGAACACTATCTATTTATCTATCTATTTAAGATATTGAAATATTTTATTCATAATTTACATTAGTTTTTTTAATTAATTTATTTGAATACTACATATTCACTCCATATTAAAAATTGAACAAATTACCCATATAAAGAATAATTTCAATTACTTTGAATCTTTATATACAAAGTCGACATAAAATTATGTTACTCAATATGGCATTCAAATATTTTTTGTTAGCAATATAATTTTTTTAAATATTATATGTCAATTGAACATAAAATGAATTACATATTTATAATATCAATATTGTTTTTAGATGACATGTGCAACTCTATATAACCAATGAAAGAATTACACATCTTCTTCATACCAAAAAGTAAAAAAAAATTATAAATGAAATTAGTTTGTTTTTTCTTTACACATTACTTTTAATTACTTTGTATGTCCATATAAAACTTGATGTTAAATTAAGATGGAAATTAATAACCAATATAAATTAAAATATATTTTATTTATAACCCACTTTAAAAAATATTAATACTACTTTTTAATTTACTATTGTAAATATTATTTTATTATAAATTTCATAATATCATTTAACATATAAAAAATTTAAAAACGAAAAACACATTTGTATAAACAAATTTATGATTTACAACACAAACGTTATATGACACGACATAAACGTCAACGACAAGTGCTATGAAGATTGACTTATAACCTTGAAATGACAAGTATTCATCTTAAACATTATAAATATGGAAGTTTTCAAATAAAGACCTATTTTTCGAAGTTCATAATAGTGTAAAAGGGACTTTTAATGATGCTCCCCAAGAATAGCAAACACAACTTACAATAAAATAGTTAGTTTGACGCAAAGATTTAATTGAAACTTTTATCTCAAACTAAGTTTGACACAAAGATTTAATTGAAACCTTAAAATGACAAGTAATTTCTCTGAAACCTCTTAAATATGCAAGATTCCAAATAGGGACCTACTATTTCAAAGTTTGATGAGAGTCAAAAGAATTTTTTAATGATGATTCCAAGGGTACCAATCACAATTTTCAATAAAAAAATTAGCTTCACAAAAAAATTTGTTTGAAACTTTTACACTAAAACAGTGAGTTAAAAAAAGAAATACTTAAAACCTATAAATGATAAAGGCGTATCTAAAACCTTTGAAATATGCAAGATTCCAAAGAGAGACCTACTATTTCAAAGTTATGAAACCTTTTAAGTATGCAGGATTCCAAATAAGGACCTACTATTTCAAAATTGTGATGGGTGTTAAAAAACCTTTTTAATGATGCTTACCCAACATAGAAAATAGGTATACCTTGATAGAGAATTTTACCTAAAAGGTTGTAATAGTAGGTATACTTTGATAGAGAATTTTATCTAAAAGGTTGTAATAGTTCACTAGTTTCAATCCCACTTCTTCACCTTGTGAGCATCACTCGATGCAATGAGTGCTAAGTGAACTATTCAAAAATCATGAGAAATTAGTCATACCTCTCATGGAAATGGTCATAAGTGAATGACTTACTTAACGCAGTTGAATCCCAAAATGATATCTAATATAATGCACTGCGTAAACCCCAATAGTGTAATATAAAAACTTATCTAAAACATTTCAAATATGCAAAATTCCGATAGAAATTCCCAACCACCCAACGCAACTTTATTCTAGTTACTTTAACAGCTTTATCGTTTTCCAGACTTTTCAAATATGCAAAATTCCTAACAGCTTTATCGTTTTCCAAACATTTCAAATATGCAAAATTCCTAACAGATATTCACAACCACCCAACACAACTTTATAAAGTAGTTAGTTTCACAGCTCTATCATCTTCCATATATATTCTGCGTACTCTCTCAGAGTATCATGGTTTTCACATGCTCTCCTTTGAAATTCGTTGATTATTTATTGATTGATATTCAACGACTTGGAAATTGGAATGCTCTCATCCACAAATAATGGCACAGGTACCTTTTCAGGACTGCCCCTCTTTTCAACCACTGATGAATATCTTCCCGAACAACCACAATTATCGCTAGACAATTCAAAGGAGAGCAACGTATCAAAGGAGAGCGAACGACAGCAACTCAATCCCTCGATTTGATATTTGACAGAAGCATATATACATAATTTGAAGATTTGGTCGTTGTTTATACTCTCTCACATGCATTTTGAATCAATCGAATCGTTTTCAAATCACATAAAAATCTTTAGTTATTTCTCCTCCGTCACAGTAAGGCTAAGTGGGCCAACGGTCACTGTAATGGCTTCAATGTCCCTCCAATTAACGGTCACTATAACCGCAAGTAGCTTTCTCTCTCTATCTATATATATATATATATATTGTTTATTCGCTGAAGCATTTTCGTGGCTTTCGTTTGGCCATTTTTGACGTGAGTAAACATCAATATGTAACTGTCAACCTAATCTAAACTTTGCTAAAGGAAAACTGTCAACCTAATAGTAACAGAGTAAAATGCTTGAAATCTGCACATATAATTTAAGAGCTTGATTTGAACATCTGCATTTCGTATGTAGTTTTGCTACAATAAAGAGAAGCAGAAGCAGATTGGTTGGTGGTACTAGATATTTCTCCTCCGTCACAGTAAGGCTATGTAGGCCAACGGTCACTGTAATGGCTTCAATGTCCCTCCAATTAACGGTCACTATAACGGCAAGTAGCTTTCTCTCTCTATCTATATATATGTTGTTTATTCGCTGAAGCATTTTCGTGGCTTTCGTTTGGCCATTTTTGACGTGAGTAAACATCAATATGTAACTGTCAACCTAATATTAACAGAGTAAAATGCTTGAAATCTGCACATTGAATTTAAGAGCTTGATTTGAACATCTGCATTTCGTATGTAGTTTTGCTGCAATAAAGAGAAGCAGATTGGTTGGTGGTACTAGATATTTTTTTAATAAATAGATAATTATGCTTGCAAGTTACGTTAAGTAGAAATAAAAGATGGAGAAAAGAAAATGTTTATTTTAATAAAGTTGTTGAAATTGACTTGCTTCAAGAATCCTACGTCACATTTTAAATGAAGTTGGCTACTAAATTTTATAACCCAAAATATAAACTCCTCATTAAGACATAAACTATGTTTACAAAGTTCATGAGTATGAATATTTTCTTAGTAACTTCCGAAAAGTTACTTGAAGAGGTTTCCCTGGACAAAGGGAAACGTTTTTAATAATTGATTGGTATAAAAAATGAAAATACAGATATAAATCATGATCGCCTTAAGTACTTACGTTTATTTGATTTGATTGGTGAATTGTCATCAAAATCCACCAAAATCAAACATAGTGAAATGAGCTTAGGTTTAAGAAATTCAACCAATATTTTGATCCACTACGTTTCATTGAATTATTGAACCATATTTGTGGGCAACAGCAATTTGATTTACTATGTTTCATTGAATTATTTAATCATTTGATTTACTATGTTTCATTGAATTATTTATAGTTAATGTAAAGATTTTTTTAAAATTTTCTGAAAATTTATTTTCTGTTTTTTTTTTTTTTTTTAAATTCTGGAGATATTTTTTACCAAAGCATTTGGAACCTGCAAGTGTAGATCCAAATTCTTCGTTTCGAAATCAAGCTTCTAATTTTCATAAGCGTGATCCCGTTACGGATCCACGATACCTAGTTACAGATCCACAAGCAGGAAAAGCAGAAACAGTTGTTTCATATCCTACAGCAGCATATCCAAAACCAGAAACAGCACGGACTATTTTTTTTTAACAATCTAGTTTAAGTTTAAAAAAAAAATAAAAAATTTAATTAATTTATTTTAAATCGTATTTAAAAAAATCATAAATTTTTTAATTTAACTAAAAATCAAAAACATAAATTTAATTTAAAAAAAATATAAAAGTATTGAACCATACATATTGGTTCAAAAAGTGACCAAAATCTTTAATGTAATTTCTTTTCAAAAAACCATTTTATATTAAAAAAATAATAATAATAATCCAAATTCATTACATTCATCAAAACTGACCAAAGAATTTTACTTACTATACATCATTGAATTGTGTGTTATTATTATTATTTTTAATTTTATTATTTATTTTTAAATATAAATTATTATATATATATATGTATATCTATATATATATGAAGTAAAAAATGTGAATGGTGTGTTGTTGTTATTATTATTATTATTAATAATTTATTATTTATTTTTAAATATAAATTATTTTAAAAAAAATATATTTGAATAAATAAATATTATAAAATAATCTATTTAATATGTTTTAGATATGTTAAGTTTTATGATTACAATTAGTTGATAATGGATCTCATTAGCAAGGTGAACCATAATTAAATTTCACTGGGTGGTTGTGCTAGTGTTAGGGGGAGACATGCTAAAAATATCTAGTCAACCCTAGTTTTAGGGGGAGACATGCAAAAAAAATTCGTTGGGTGGTTGTGGAGTGTTAGGGGAAGACATGCTAAAAATATCTAGTCAGCGCGAGTGTTAGGGGGAGACATGCTAAAAATATCAAGTAAGCTCAGGGAATTTCAGTGGGTGGTTGTATGTGTGTTAGGGGAGGAGTGGGTGGTTGTGCCTGTGTTAGGGGAGGTGACATGCTAAAAAAATGAGTCAACTGAGGGTTGGTGGAGCCAAGATTGGGTGTGACCATTAGGTGACTTAACTTTGACGAATTAAATGGGGGTTGGTGGAGCCAAGACCGGGTATGACCATTGGGCAACTTAACTTTGACGAATTAAATGCTTCTAGGTCATTATTTCTTAAACCACAAGTCAAACCTATAAAATCACAAACAACTTTTACAAATAAAAAATATGTATTTTAGATATATTTATTAAATTTTAATTTATATGATTTAATTAAATTTTAAATATTATTAATTTAAAAAACAAATTAAAATTAAATAAAATAAATAAAATAATTTATTTTAATTTTATTTGTGGTAAAAGGAATCACATTTTTATAAGTGTAAGTTTTTTAGAATGTAAATTTGAAGAGATACCCGAAAGCTTTGATTCCTTTTAAGTGTATCACCCATCTAAAATTAAACGAATTTATACTAATTTATTTCTAATTATATTAATAATGATATAAGATTGATATAAATAAGAATCTTATGAGAGAAAGGTTTAAAAGGGAAAAGATTAGGATGTGATGCCAAAAAGGATTTTCATCTTAATCTTTGTGATATACAAATAAAAATTGAATAATTTGATCTTTGTCTTCACTAGAGAGAATAATTTATTTCTCACTCTCAACTTTTTAATAATTACTTTTTTATTAGTGATTTACTCTTCACCACCGATGGTTATTAATTCTCAATGACTACACAAGAGGTGACGATGAAGGAATTTAACAATGCAATTTCCTAAGCATTTCTATCATCTACTCCTATGCAAACATGACATTTTCTTTTAGTTTCAACTTATATGCCTCCTATCTGGACATGACATTTGTCACTCTATATCTATTCATTTATTTATTGAGGACATTCACATTTAGTTTATAAGATGTTATTACAAAATATAGGATAACAATAGGTATTATTTGTAGGTTTTAACCCCATACAGAAATTACCTGCATACGAATTCTAAAATACAGAAAATAAACAATGCGAGAGCATAACACATAAAACACATATACACAAATATTTTCCCTTAGATCCTAAAATCGGGACTAACAGCTTGATTTTTCATTATATTCCTTTCAATGTTACAATAAATATTTATACAGGCCGAAGCATCCAATACCATGGACCAAAAAACCATTGCGTCCAAAACCATGGACCGAAAACCATCACTTCCAAATCCATGTGTGAAAAATCATACACAAAACCATAGGTAGGTCTGCCCAACCTAATATAGGGTCCAAAAACAAAATTTTCTGGGGTGCTACCCCAGACTCCATAGAGTGGGGTTACCTGCACCCCTCAAACCCCCTGTGACTCCCCCCACTATCCAATCGACGCAACGAAGGGGGGGCTCCGCCCCCCTTCTAATCCCTTAGTTAATGATGTGGGCTAGTCGTGGAAGGAATATAACACAACCCAACATTGTCCCACTTGTTTTCTTTCCACAGGGGGCCACAACAGAGCTTAGTCATTTATTCAGCCCTACAACACCCATTGTTTCTCTACACCAAGAGAACTTTTCAGAGCTCACAGATTTTGTCAATGCATTTGCAGTATTCTTCAAAGTGTCCACCTTTACCAACAATACCTTTTTGTCTTCTATCATATCCCTCACACAGTGATACTAAACATCAATATGCTTTGTCTTTGAATGATATGCAGGGTTCTTCGCCAAGAAGATTGCACTTTGGTTGTCACAGTCTATCCTTATAGCTCCCTGTACTAACCCCATACTTGAACACAATCTCTGCAACCAAACTACTTCCATGCTTGCATGAGTGGTTACCATGTATTCCGCCTCTATAGTTGATAGTGCCACTACAAATTGTTTCCTACTCATCTAACTGACTGTAGCTCCAAATAGGTTAAACACATACCCACTTGTAGATATTCTCTAATCCAGATCTCCAGCCCAGTCTGCATCAACAAAGCCACGAATATCTAACACTCTGTCCAATCCTAGTCTTCCTTGGTAGCACAAACCATAATCACTAGTGCCACACAAATACTTGAAAACCCACTTCACTGTTGTCCAATGCTCCTTTCCTGGTTTTGACATAAAACTGCTCAATACTCCCACTACATGTGCAATGTCTGGTCTAGTACAGACCATTGCATACATCAGGCTGCCAACTGCACTTGCATATGGAACATGGAACATGTCATCTTCCTCTTCTTATGTCTTGGGACATTGTTCAACAGATAACTTTACACCTACAGGAATAGGAACCTTCACCAATTTACTCTCCTGCATATGAAATCTTTGCAATATTGTCTCAACATACTTCCTCTGGTTTAACCAGAGCTTCCTCTTTGCCCAATCTCTTTTAATTTCCATGCCCAAAATATAGCTTGCAGCACCAAGATCTTTCATTTCGAATTTGGAGGACAATTGGGTCTTCAAATCCTAGATAATTTCTTTGTCATTTCCAACTAGTAACATATCATCCACATACAAAACCAAATAAATAACATGGTCACCAATTAATTTAAGATACACACAATGATCTGCTTTGCTTCTAGTCAAGCCAAGTCCCGATATAAACGTATCAAATTTCTTATACCACATCCTTGGTGACTATTTTAACCCATATAGAGACTTCTTTAACTTGCATACTAGTTATTTCTTACCCTTCACCGCAAACCCTTCAGGTTGCTTCATGTATATTTCCTCTTCCAGAACCCCATGAAGACACATCCATCTATTCTACCTCAAAATCAAAAGCAGCAGCAACAGATAAAAGTAATTTAATAGAAGTCACCTTAGAAATAGGAGAAAAAATATCACCAAAATCAATTCCTAGCACCTGGGAATAACCTTTTGCTACCAACCAAACTTTTACCTTTCCTTCTGCATTTGTCTTCTTCTTGAACACCCATTTGCTGCCAATGGGTTTCCTTCTAACCAGCAACTCCACCAGATCCCAAGCCTCATTTTTATGCAAAGATGTCATTTCATCAACCATGGCCTCTTTCTAGAGTTTTCCATCCTCTGAATCTACTGCTTCCTTCATAGTTCTGGGATCATCGTCAGTAATAGACAAAGAAAAATTTGAACAGAAAGCAGATGGACTATACCTTTCTGGATGCCTTCTTTCTCAAACTGATCTTCTCACACTCGAGGTTTGTGGCTCTTCATCTTCTAATTCCTCCTCTTTTGTAGAGTTTGATTCTTCCTCCTTATTCTCAAACTCTATCTTCTCAGGTTCCTTTGGTTGGACTTTATGTTTACTAACATCTTTCACCCCTCTGAACACCACATTTCAACTGTACACAACCTTTCTTGTTATTGGATTCTAAAGGTTATAACCCTTTAAACCATCCTTATACCCAATAAAGATGCACTTTTCAGATTTACTATCCAACTTGGTTCTTTTCTCCTTTGGAACATGTACATATGCATCACATCCAAATACCTTCAGATGTGAAACAGAGGGTTTCTTACCAGTCCATACCTCTTGTGGAGTCTTATGCTCCAATGCTGATGAAGGTGATCTGTTGACTAGGTAACATGTTGTCTCCACTGCCTCTGCCCAGAATTCCTATCCTAACCTGACACCACTGAGCATGCTTCTTGCCCTTTCCATCAACGTTTTGTTCATTCTTTCTGCAACTCCATTTTGCTCAGGTGTGTATGGAGTAGTATTTTTCCATGTTACACCACACTTCTTACAGAATTCTTCAAATTCCTTGATGCAAAAATCTCCACTGTTATCTATCCTCAACACCTTTATCTTCTTCTCTATCTGGTTTTCCACCAAAGCCTTAAATTCTTTAAACCTATCAAAGACTTCAGATTTCTTCTTAAGGAAATATATACATGTATTCCTTGAGAAGTCATCTATAAATGATACATAGTACACAGAATTACCCAGTGATGGAACCTTCACAGTTACAAACACATCACTGTGCACAAGTTCTAATATTTGTTTCACCCTCTTACCACCAGAGGGGAAACTCACTCGATTTTTCTTCCCATATACAAAATTTTCATAGAAATCAAAATCCAAAGAGCTATTACTCATACCTTCTACCATACCTTTACCATGAAGTATTCGAAGGCCCTTCTCTCCAATATGTCCAAGCCTTTGATGCCACATCATGGTCTTCTCTCCAGAGACCACTAGATTTTCTGCTCCACTTTTAGAAACCATAGAACTGTTGCACCCATCAACAATAGTGCTACTTTGTAGCTTGTATAGATTTCCAATTCGAACTCCCCACATCAATACCATTGCCCCCCAAACTATTTTGTAGGTATCCTTCTCGAAAACCTTTTTTACACCTGCATCATCCAGCTTGCTTACAGAAATCAAATTTCTGGCTAATGCAGGAATATGCAGAACACCCAGAAGTGTTCTAATCCTTCCTCCTTGCAATTTCAACTTTACTTTTTTTCGACCAATGATTCTAGCCTTCCTGTCATCCCTAAGAAGACATCACCACCATCATATTTCTCATACTTGTAGAACCACTCTCTACAGGGATTGAAGTGAAAGGATGCACCTAATTCAATCAACCATGCCTCATGATATCCATGTGTACTTGAAGAAGCCAAATACGGATCCCCGCCTTCATCTGAGGTGGTTTTCGCCTTTGCGGAAGGAGCATCATCAGATCCCTTTCCTTTGTAAGGAGCTTTAGATTTATAATCCCTTTTGTAGTGCCCTTCCTTTCCACATTTCCAGAACACTACCTTTACAAGATTTCCTGGAGATTTAGATCTCCCACTCGATGACTTATTTTGTTTTTGTTCTGGGACCGTCCTCGTACAGACAAGATATCACCATTTTGGATCTCCGTATTTTTCCATCTCAGCTCCTCAATCAACAAGAATGAGACTATTTCATCAAACTGCAAGGCAGTTTCATTGCTACCTATTGCAATAACCAAACTATCCCACAAATCTGGTAGAGAACACAACAAGCTGATGCACTTATCTTGATCTGAAATTTTAATATCAATAGATAATAACTGACTTACCACAATATTAAATGCATTCAGATGCTCTGTCACCGAGTCTCCATCTTTCATCCTCAAGTTATACAACTTTTTCCGTAGAAACAATTTATTCACTAGAGACTTAGATTGGTACAAAGTCCCTAACTTATCCCACAAAGCCTTCGTCGTAGCTTCCCCTAATACATTCATACATTCAACAATACTAAATCTAAGACACGCAATCGTATTGTGCTCTTTGCCTTCCGATCCAACTTCTTCCATTCTTCATCAAACACTCTCGTTGGTTTAGAACCCGGATCTACCGCGATCCACTGATCTTTATCCACCAGCAGATCCTCCATCTTGAATTTCCACAGCTCAAAACTCTAATCATTAAATTTATCGATCTCTATCTTTCCACTGCTCGCCATCTTCTTTCACTACCATAATCAATCCCATAGATCTCCCACTAAACAGGGTCTACCATAGGCCCGAGCGAAACCCCTCAACAGTAAAGGCGTTCTTTGAAGCCAAAACAGCTCTGATACCAAATGTAAGTTTTCACCCCATACAGAAATTACCTGTATACGAATTCTAAAACATAAAAAATAAACAATGCGAAAGCATAACACATAAAACACATATACACTGAGATTTTCCCCTGGATCCAAAAACTAGGACTACCAGCTTGATTTTTCATTATGTTCCTTTCAATGTTACAATACATATTTATATATACCGAAGCATTCACTACCATGGACTGAAAAATCATCGCGTCCAAAACCATGGACCGAAAACCATCGCGTCCAAAACCATGTGCAAAAAATCATGCACAAAACCATAATTATGTCTACCCATCCCAATATAGAGTCCAAAAACAAAATTTTCTGAGGCGCTGCTTTGGACCCCATAGAGTGGGGTTACCTGCAACCCTCAAACCCCCTGTTACTCCCCCCGCTACGCAATTGGCGCAACAAAAGGGGGGTTGTGCCCCCTTTCTAACCCCCTGGTTAACTACATGGGTTAGTCGTGGAAAGAATATAACACAACCCAACATTATTTGTGGCTAGCTAATTTTTTTTTTACTGTTTATGCTTTTATTTTAAAGTTTATATATATAAAAAAGTTAATTTCTCCAAATTCATTTATATAAATGTTTTAATTATAAGAAACTTATTTACTTCATATTTATATATGTTTTATGATGATAAAACGAAAATAGATCTCCATTTAAACTTCGTTTACATTTTGTATCTAATAACCACAACTTATCATTTACATTGAAAGGCCTAATTCATAGCCTTTGAAAAGAGAATTAGGAATTAAAAACCATATTGTTTTAAAAAATACACAAAGAACATGAAAGTGGTTATTGATCCATCTCTTATATGAAAATATCTCATTTTGTATATTGAAGCAAGTCTCGTTATTTGATTTCATGCAAGATGTTATCAAGAGTAGGGTCCCTTGAAGTGGGTTTACAAAACTCATATGGAAATTTGTATATAATATATTTATGTTCAACTTGATGGAGGATAGAAAAAAAAATTATTTGGGTGAGCCATGGATTTGGGGCCACTTAGGTTTAACCATATAATAATGGCATGTATGGTTTGACCTAATCCAAGAGATGACTCACAAAATGGCCTTATGGATGTAGATGCCTTGTATATCAATAGATTTAAAGGAAACCTTTGTCTTTAAGGTAATTGGGGACACTTTGGTACCTACTTTTACAATAATCTAGAAAAAAAAATAAAAATTAATGGCCATGATATGTGTCAAAATGGATATTTCAATGAGTCGTCCAAATGTGATAATGTTGAAGTAGGGGCATTAGGGGAATTTTAAGGTCTATAGTGGGTCTAGGAAGGAAAATAATAAAATAATAGTTAAAATAACAAGATAATGGTTATGAATTTCTAAAGGAAAAGAAGGAAAACCAATTTTTATTATATTTTTGGCTAATATCCATATAGCTTTACTCCAACGTCAATTATAGACACTTGTTGGATGAAAAATTAAATTTCGTACGAGTACCCATTCTACACACTATTGAGCAATATAATGCCAAAAAAATGAAAATAAATGAAAAACATGTTTCTTTCATGTATTTTCTTTTTTTTTTAATGTCATTCTAGTTCAAAAGTATTCATAATGGGTACTCATTGGATGTGAAATTTAAGTTTTCATCCAATAGGTTCCCACACTTGTGTTGAAGTAAATCTATAAGTATATAAGCCAAAAATACAATTAAAAATAATAGTTTTTTCTTTTCTCTCCAAAAATATTTACCCATGGGGATGACATTATCATTTTGAATCTTACTGGTTCTTTCAAAGTTGATTTTGTTAGTGCATTTTTTGTTTTGAGACCCATTATTTACCTTAAATTTCTCTTAGTAAAAATCACTATCTACAAATCCTTAACTACAGAAATTTGGGATTCAGATGCACACCATGCAAATCTCATGGCCACATAAATATTACTTTCCTTATAATAGCTAAAAAAAAACTATTGTGAAACCACCCATATGGTGATGAGATTATTAAAATTTGGAGCTAATACCCTAAAATAAACAATAAATAGAAAATGAAAGATGAAATTGGGGTTTCATAGCAGAATAAGGCACCGTAGCAATAAGAAGGAAATGCATGAATAAATAATAATGGTTAAAAAAATTATTCAAGTGTGTATCTTACAACTCAAGCGTAAACACTTAGAGTTAAGAAGTTAGAGCTATATTTCATCCCCATTAAAAAATTCTACTCACACAAAGAACATAGTCAAGGATGATGTGTTGGAAGAAAAATATAACCAATCCTCAGAAGAGCTTGGTGTGGAGCTAATGGAGGGGGGATTCTTCTATGGCCATGTTGGTTTACAAATATGGGACTTAATCATTCACCACAACCTTAGTTACAAGGACATATAATACCAGGTCTAAGGTGAGCCTAGAAGCTCTGTAATCTACAGGCTTATAAATAGTGGCTACTAGTGCACCATCATACTTGAGAGCAATTACATCATAAATATCACATGCTGAAAGACGAGAAAAAAAAGAGATAATTTTATGAAGACATCTTACCATTGTAGGGACCCTCAATAGGGAAACCCCTAAGAGGGTAAAAGAAATGATCATAATTCTTTCATCCTAAGGGCTCAGGTGTCACCCATTCATAATGTTCCCTAAATAGACTCGTACAAAAATATAATCTAGATATAGAAAATAAAAAATGGTTTCAGACGTGGATGCTCAAAGCAATTAATGAAGTTCTTGTTATGGTGGAACTTTTTGATAGAATCCTCGAGTTGTAGGTCTTGGAGAACTAGTAGTGGATTGAAACTAATATTTGGAACAATGTTCCATGGTAAGTCTAATTCATCATATCGCAACAACTTTGTTGTTGAATGATTTAAATTTTCAAGGTAGATTTCATTAATGTTTATTTGTCCTCCCATAGAAGAAACAATTTTCAAAAGGCTTGTAGAAACTCCCCTATAATAGATGGGGAGACTTAAAGCTCATTACCCATTAGTTAAAAATATGGAGTTCATAAGAAAGGCTAGATCTATTGGAATTTTTTTCCTTGCTAATAAAATGGGGTCACACTCAGTTGTGGATGCAATTCCTTTGAATTTGGATCCCACGTGTACAAATAAACGATTTGGAGAGAATACATCTAGTAAGAACTTAGATTATTTTCTTCTCAAATAATATATTATAATGAGTTCCTTATCTTAAATCCACAATTATCAAAAAAATTCCATTCTAGTTGTCATTTGGTAAAGGTAGAGTTAACAATGGAAGGCTAGAATTACCAATCCCCTTTAAGTTTAATTCGAATAGATGTCATATGAGAATTACCAATCATTTATAAATATGAATTTGGAAACATAATCAATGGAGGAGGAAGAGCTAGCTATGAAGTCCCTTTAGAGATACCTTATTTGCAAAAATATAGTGACAAGGGGATGGGCCAAAACAAATTTCCATCAAAATGATAAATATGTGATAATAGAGGAAGGAAAAGCATATTATTTGCATGAGATAAATATTAGGTTTGGTTTCAATGAGGAAGTCTACTAGAAACTTGATTGACTAGAGAAAGATAAATTTATATAAATTATATGGTAGGAGGAAAAATGGAGGATGAAAAGTAGGGTTCTTGTCTCTTCAATGGTGACAATAATACATTTTTTTTCAGTTGACAAGTTCAAGCCTAGATGTTTGTTAATACAATTCATAAAGTAAGGGATTAAATAGGGATGAGAGTGTGATTTTGGTCATATAACCACAAAAATGGTTAAAAATTATAGTATATCTACACACATGCTCATAGGGAGAATAAAAAATACACGATGGCATTGGAATATCCCTTTGATGGGTGGATAAATGAGTATAATAAAACTCTTTCTCATCAAACCCATGATAATGGCTAAACTTTAGAAAGTGAGAAAATATTTGCAATTGAGATGGATGAGATCGATTGTTGTATTTTTGATGGATTCTTAGGAATTATTAGCTATGGAATCCTAGTGATTATTGAGTAATCAAAATCAATAGGTAATATCCACCCCCCATTTGGTGCCACATTTATTGTTAACATTGTGAAAGAAGGAAAACCCTTGGATTTAACCAATATCAATCTACAATGGTTCAAAATTATAAGTACATTTACAAACATGCTTGTAGGGACAATAAAAAATACATGATGGCATTGAAATCTCCATTTGATGGGTGGATAGATGATAAAATTAAAACTCTTTCTCATCAAACCCATGATAATGGCTAAACTTTAGAAAGTGATCAAATATTTGCAATTTAGATGAATGACATAGATTGTTGTATTTTTTATGGTTTTTTAGGAATTAAGATAATTATTGACTCCTAGGGGTTATTGAGGAACCAAAATGAATAGGTAAGATCCATCCCCCATTTGGTTCCACATTTATTGCTAACATTTTGAAAGAGGAAAACCCTTGGATTTAACCAATATCAATCTAAAATGGTTCAAAATTATAAGTATATCTACACACATGCTTGTCGGGAAAATAAAAAAGACATGATGGCATTAAAATATCCATTTGATAGGTGGATATATGAGAAAAATAAAACTTTCTCTCATCAAAACCGTGACAATGGCCATACTTTAGAAAGTGATAAAATATTTGCAATTTTGATGGATGAGATAGATGGTTGTATTTTTCATGGATTTTTAGGAATTATTAGATATGGAACCCCTAGTTCTTATTGAGGAATCAAAATCAATAGCTAAGATCCATCCCCCATTTGGTGCCACATGTATTGCTAACATGGTGAAAGAAGGAAAACCCTTGGATTTAACCAATATCAATCTACGTTCCTCTACACCTTTCTCCACAAGGTCATCACTAAAACCATTGTAGGCCTTATAAAAAATAACATCTCTAAATATATATTGTTGACAAGATTAATCCTCTCTGCAAATAGAGACAATCCCTCTATCCCAATGAGTGGGTCTAGCAACTGAAGTGACAATCAACTAGACATCTTCCTAGATTACAACTGAAAAGAAGAATGAAGGAGATGGCCTACCTTGCTCTGATGATATTCTGATTTCCTTTGTTGAAGACTCTGAACCACTTGTGTTACGGGCTTGTTCCTACTTCTCTCAGTGTTTATGCACCTGCACAAGTGATCAAGACACAACAAGGCATACCAAAACAAATATCAAATCCAATAGAAACCTACTTAACTGATCAAGGAATGTCAAGCTAAATGATACATAAATATATACATTTTGGGAAGATGAACTAGTAGTTGTATATTATTAGAAAATAAAGGGAAGCTTACAACCAAAGCCATGATGTTGATAGGCTCTCCTTAAGTGGTAATCTAAGTCCAAGCCAAGAACTCTCCAAGCACTCCTCCTCCAAGTCAAATGAATAGCCTCTAGGCACAATGTTAGCATAAGGGTGCAAACAGACATAGACCAACCATTTGGGAATGGTAGAAGAGGAATTTATAAGCTGGGAGAGGGAGTTATGACTTCTCCAAAGATAGGATTAAGCCCACATCTCAAGGAGGTAGCTCGTAGGGATAAGACAAAGAGGTCAAGTTAGAAGGATTTGACCTCATCTATGCGAAACCACCTCCAGCTCACTACTCTGCAAGCTTCTAGATCATGAAGCTTCTCATCCTCTTTGGGAAAATTACATTTTTGAGATCATCGCGGGTATGCAAGGGAACAGAGCGATGCCATCTCAGGTCAAACATAGTGCAACAGACGACCATCATTGTTTTGAGCATCATAAGAGCGATGACTCTCATTTTAGGGTTTTAGAGCTATTTATTCAGGGAAAGCTCAAGATATTTTCCAAACAAAGTCTTAGGAGGGATCTAAGTTCTATACATGGATGAGTATACTGTATAATGGTCACATTTCAAGCACTTCAGGGTATGTCACAAGGAAGTTGAGGGGGGTGTGAAAAAATATTTTGTAACAGATGCCCCCTAGAGCATGAAGGTAGAATGAGGAGAGATGGCTGAGATGCTTTATGAGCTTTTGCAAGGATGAGGATACACACTGTCAGGAGACCTACAAATCAAGGAAACATATACATATACATATCTCAAATAAAGACATGAATCTATGGCATGGGCACAACCATCCTGATGATGAAGACTATATGAAAAGATCTATGGTATGGGCACAACCATCCAAATAACAAGTATCATCATAAATATAAAGTCCCACAGTATGGTCATAGCCATCTGTATAGCAGAAACATGTGTAAAATCATGAATAACATATAACTCCATGCAACTTGAGTCATATCAAACAAGACTCAGGGTCTTCTGCTCCATCCCAACCTAATCAAAGTACGAATTCTAACATGAGAATGAACGTGTAGTAGTCGCAACATGCAATAAAACCACCTAATTATCGGCCATTGATGTAGACCATTATCAGGCACGAGAGGAACCACCCATATTAACAATGGCTCTCAAGGTACGACATTAAAATCCGTGAATGTGATAATGAAGTTGAATTCAAACACTCATGGAATCACCCGATCGATAGCCAATGAGGAAGACCTGTTTTCGGTTGAGAAGAACTGGCCATTAGGGCATGCTAGCTCTAAGCTACTGAAAGGGTGTTTCTAAGTCATCTTCATGGATAATGAGCTTAAGTCGATAGGAAGTTACTCATCAAAGGAGGGCAATGATGAATCCCCCATCATCGACACAAAACAAGGAATAAAGTGGAATGAACTGAGTAGGATCCAAGACCATAACAAAGAGTAATACAATGTATAGGTAATAGACTACAAATAGGACTTCTCTTGAACATATTTGTGACACGACTCCGGAGTGTGTAAGCATTTGACTCAATATAGGACCAAGAGTCATAATAATGAAGTGGAATAATCAAATGAGAGGGAAAAGGGATTACCCAAACCTAGAAGGACAAGTGACTAAGTGAGGATATCCCAAACTTGACACGAGAAACAGAAGAGTGTCATGTTCAAGAGTGACATGTTGTCTATACAAGAGATGTTTCATCTTCATTTTTCCCCCACTATTTCTAATGAGTACCTCTTTGTTTTCACACAAGCTTGAAGAGGATAGCATATTATTTTCATATAAGTTCATCCTTTGGATGAATCCATCCCAGTAAGTTTTACGAGCCCTGGGAAGGAGAATATCGGTCTCATCATGGTGATGAGTATTTCATCGTAAAATTTTAACGAGTTTGGCGTAAGAAAAACTCAACATCTTTTTTATATTTATAGAGTTTGAAAAAGAGACGAAAAAGAAAACCCCATCATGTCCCTTGTCGTAATTTGTCTCTCAAATTTGAAAAGGTAGAAAACAATATTTAAGAGAACCTCTTGACCATATTGACCAAGGTGTACCTTTTTCGTAAATATTCAATCTCAGCCCGTAAAAGGGGTAAACATATACTGAGATGACATCAATTCATTTGATTTAACGAGTTTGAAATGACAAGTACTCGAGAATATTTTCATATTTCAAGAGTTAGAAAAGAGCTGAAAGATAACTCTTCTTGGACGAACAAGTGGTATAAAAGGATAGAAACTGGTTCCGGTAATGATGGAACTACTCAAAATATGTAAAGCTCAAGAGGTTGGCTAATAGTATCACTCATCATGGATGTTCCTCAAGAAAGGGTAAAAAACCAAGTGAAATCATATGATCGGCCAAAGAGATGGTGATGATAAAATGAGAAAACCAAGGCTCATCTGGAAAAAATCAGCTGATAAAAAATGACAATCACATGAGATAACTAGGAATGGTTTCATTTTTACACAATCTTGAAACATGAGAAACTATGCTTGAGTATACTTTGAATATGGTTTCATTTTTTCACAAGCTTGAAACATAAGAAAAAAACTATGCTTGGATTTGGTTTCATTTTTACACAAGCTTGAAACAAAGATAAACTATGCTTGAGGATGGTTTCGTTTTTACACAAGCTTGAAATAGAGATAAATTATGCTTGAGGTAAGTTTGTATGCCCCCAGCATACTGAGACGATATCAATTTGAGGTACATGCCCCCCAAGCTTCATTTCATTCAACTAAGAAGACTACTGGTTACTAATAGGTGGATGGAGTGAAGGTTCACTTACGAGATCAAATGAAAGACTCGACTGGGATATTACGAGATCTAATCAAAGGTTCGAATCAGAAGGGGATTTTTTCCCCTTTTAATGAGCTTGACACAGGAAATGAACCATGCTCATGAAACCTAATTCATTTTTTAACAAGGTTGACATTGTAAAAGAACTATCCTCATGGGGACCTATTTCATTTTTTAACGAGGTTGACATAGTAAAAGAACTATCCTCATATCCTTTGTTTCATTTTTTAAGGAGCTTGACACAAGACAAGGAACTCTGCTCCATATCCCTTGTTTAATTTTTTAAGGAGCTTGACACAGGATAGGGAACTCTGCTCCAGACCTTGATCACATACCAAAAGAGGCCATGGCTTCCAAGAGGTTCTCATCAGATGGGAGAAAAACACTCTGGAAGGGAGACATATCCAGGGATCCAAATGAAAAATCGGGCTCTAATGTCCCTAGCACATGGTGTACTACATCACCTACTATATCATCAGTACATGTGGGCATGGAACAGGTGGCCACGTAATTAACTTATGGCTGGGGTGATACCACTTGCATATAAGAACCATTTATGGATGATGGTTGATGGGGAGTTGATTCATGACCAATGAATGTAAGTTAATTAATGATCATAATGCTTCCTTCATGCGAGAAACACATCACTCAGAAGATGGAAGAGACAAGAGCTCCCATGGCATAAACATAGTAACAGCTAAGGAGTAGATTAAAATATAACAGGCCTTGGAAAACCATCACGTCTATATAGACAATCTTTCCTCCCAACGTAACAAGAAACTTAGGAAGGATCCCTAACGATTGGCTGGTTCCTCTCTTAAAAGCTAACATATTTTGGGTGACGAGGACAAGCCCAGGAGAACCTAAAGCTTGCCAAGCAATTGATGACAGAATACTAACAGATGCACCCTCATCTATGAATGTGCTAGGTACGACCATATGGTAATCTTGTACATAATCTAGAAAGGCACATAAGATGAAAGACGGTATCCTGCCAGTCAATTCGAATCAAAAGAAGTGACCAAACTACTCATAGGGGGTGTTGTAGGAACATGATATATGACTTATTTCTCGATGGGAACATGGGAAATGCTCTCATGCACCTCGGGAATAGGAGGATTTATCTCCAATTCATTCAAAAATTAAAAGACCAAAAGAACCTAAGCAGTATGAAGTTCACTCTCTATCGAAAAAGTGTGGTTAACCAAAGGTGGAGTCAATTATACTAGTTTCTCAACTAATGTTTGGTCAAGAACGGACTCACGAGACTCACTTTCAGAGAGAGCGGGGCTGACCAAAGATGAATTTTGATCAATCACTCGATCAACTAGTGAAGGATGAGGGGAAAGATTTCAATAACCAATCGGAAGATGAGGCTGGGAAGCAGTAAGGTTTTCCAACTCTTTGGAAGCTTCATCCATTAAAGGACAAAGGTGAATGGGATGATTACTTTCGCATAACTTACATGGAAATTTGACTTTTCCCTTTTTCCTATGAGCTCTACTAGTTGAAGGTTTATCACCAGCATGATCACTAGAGGCTGATGACAAAGGTTGATGTGAACCTGTAAACCACACTTCTAAGACCTTGGGAATATCAGGAAAATTTCAAAGAAGATGGTCACCCTTACATAACATGCAAGGGAATTTTACTTTCTGGGGCTGATTGGAATATTTTTCTACATCAATTGCATCTATAGAAATGGTTGCTTGGTTGCCTTCTTGCTTATTTTTCTTCTTCTTCTTATCTTCCTGATTACTAGAGTCCAAACTTTCACCAGGCGAAGAGGAAGAATGGGGTGAAGAATTAGGCGAAGAAGGCTAGGGGTAAACTTTAGGATCAAAATGAGGTTGATGTTGTTCAGGTGGAGGAGAACTTGGTTGAAAAGTAGTTTGGACACTTGGAACCACCGAGGTAAAAAATAAACAAACTAGCAGACCAATGGTCAATCCAAGCAGGGACACGTCGCCATATAGGGAGCACCAGCATTTCCAAAATAAGGAAAAGGACTAGGATTCCCATTAGAGGGGTGAGACTCAGGAAATGTTTCCGTTGGTATCAACATAAGATATACTAAGGAGTATTTCCACATGAAGAATGTTGTTCCATGGTCAATTAATTTTAGAATTTGAAACAAAAAATTTTCCTTTTCATGTTTTAAGAGTCGAGAAAAGGACGAAAAGGTTACTCTAGTCACTTTCGTTGGTTTAGCGAGCTTGAAAGGACAAGTGCTCGATGATATTTCCAAATTTAAGGAGTCAGAAAAGATCAAAATGACTACTTAGATAACTCTAGGAAAAAGGAGTACCAAGTAACTGTGAACTGCAATATACACCTCAGCAAATAAATTTACTAAGGACTTGACATATGTGTAGGAATTCTCCCTGTATGTTGTGTTCAGTGTATCATGTTTATAGGGTGGCAGACTTGGATTCTTATGGATAAAGGTCTGCAACCTACGAGGGGATCCCTTTATATACTCGACGGTACAGGGAGCACAAGTCTGTGATAGCGATGTCAAATGCAAAAGTGAACAACAACTGCTAAGTTTTATAGACGTTGAAACACGTCTCTAGCCTAGACCACTAAGTATGAATGTTAATGTTTGAAATGATCCTTAGATTAATTGATAGATTTTAAGTTTACCTTCAATTAAGTTTCAATTTTGAGGCTCAAAATGATGTTACCTGAACACCTATGATGAAAATATATGAGAAAAGGAAATTTTCCACTTCAATGAAAGCTAGACTAACCAAGGGAAGAAATTTAAATCAATAATGCATCAAACAAAATGAATCATGCAAAATTCCTTCCACTAACTTTCACTTTCGTCTTACAAATGTAATTCCAAAAGTAAAAATGATTTTCAGTTTTCACTATCCTAAATGCAACTTTTCTGAAAGAAAAATGGTTTTACTTTACTAAGATGCATTTAGATGAATTATGCTTTTCTTTTCATTTTGAATGATTTGATGCACCTAATACAGTTTTTATCTTTCAATCACTGAAAAATGTGATCTATTTTCAATGATGAATTTCAAAAAATAACTTTTTAATGCAATTAATCTAATGCATTTTCACGAAAAGTAAATTTTGAAATACAGGATAAAACAAATGCAAAACGATGTTTTCAATGAATTCTACAGAAAAAACACTCAACCAATCAGCAAAACAAACATCTCAATGGCATCAATAAGCAGTAAGAAATGAAAAATGAATAGAAACCCTAGAATTTAGTCAGATTTCACTTCGAAGCCAACGAGACAAATGTTGCAAATTAATCAAGGAAATCAATCAAAACATTGACAAATCCAAGCACACATGATGGGAAAAGACCTTAGGGGCCAAGACACACTGGATTCTTAGGAGGAAACCTAAAAAATTATCACATTCAAGGATCATTGCTACTTTATATACCAAAACCCACGATTATCGCTACTTCTCATAGGAAAACCCACGATGGCATCACTACTTTGTATAGAAAAGGTAGTGATGATTTCAACATGACCAAATAATGAAGAAAAAAATTTCATCATGACTATAAAGGTAGAAACCGCGATGCCATCATGATTGTTAAGGCTAAACCCGCAATCAGTGAGGAATATGGGAAAAAAAAGTTTCCAAGAAACAATGCAGACTTAGCACTCTAAGGCAATAATCAGTGATGGTATACACCCAAACTAATGCAGATAAGCCAAAAAATCAATGGTTGGTTAGACTAGTCAAAAAATCAGGGTGAAGGATCGAAAGGAAAGGATCATAGTCTCCCTAGTGGAGTCACCATTTTGTTGACAAGGTTAATCCTATTTGTGGACAGAGAAGATCCCTCTAGCTCAATGAGTGGGTCTAGAAACTGAAGTGACAATCAAATAAACATCTTCCTATATTACAATTGAAAAGAAGAATGAAGGAGATGGCCTACCTCGCTCTGATGCTATTCTGATTTCCTTTGTTGAAGACTCTGAACTGCATGTGTCACGAGCTTGTTCCTACTTCTCTTGGTGTTTATGCACCTGCACAAGTGATCAAGACACAAAAAGGCATACCAAAACAAATAAAAAATCCAATAGCAACCTATTGAACTAATCAAGGAATGTCAAGCTAAATGATACATGAAAATATACGTTTTAGGAAGATGAACCAGCAGTTGTATACCATTAGAAAATAAAGGGAATCTTACAACCAAAGCCTTGATGTTGACAGGCTCTCCTTGAGAGGTAATCCAAGTCCAAGCCAAGAACTCTCCAAGCACTTCTTCTCCAAGTCAAATCAATAGCCTCTAGGCACAATCTTAGCATAAGGGTGCAAATAGACATAGACCAACCATTTGGGAATAGGAGAAGAGGAATTTATAGGCTAGGAGAGGGAGTTAGGACTTCTCTAAAGATAGGATTTGGCCCACATCTGAAGGTGTAGCTCATAGGGATAAGACAAAGATGTCAAGTTAGGAGGATTCGACCTCATCTATGTGAAACCACCTCCAGCTCATCGCTCTCGAAGCTTATAGATCACTAAGCTTCTCATCCTCTTTGGGAAAATTACCTTTTTTGGATCATCGCGGTTATGTAAGGGAATAGAGAAATGCCATCATGGGTCAAATACAATGTAATAGACGCCCATCGATGTTTTGAGCCTCATAAGAGAGATGACTCTCATTTTAGGGTTTTAAGAGCTATTTCTTTAGGGAAAGCTCAAGATATTTTCCAAAAGATGTCTTAAGAGGCATCTAAGCTATATACATGGATGACTATACTATATAATGGTCATGTTTCGGGCACTTCAGGGTATGTCATAGGGAAGTGCAGGAGGCGTGACAAAATACTATGTAACACATATGTTAGGGGTAATTTGGATCCATTGAAAGTATGAATATACACAATGTTGTAGGGATATCACTATGCACCATAAAAAAAATCCAAGTAGGCATTTGTACTTAAACTAGACCTATGAAAGAAATTTGATTAGGTAAGTTGGATTTTCCTTCATCTATATTTACATAGGTTTGATTCTTAGGTAAAACTAGATTGAATATTTCTTCCATTTTTTCTTTTATGTAATTTTTTTAAATGGTTTATCCTCATATTTCTTCATCCCATCCAAAGGAACTTATCAAGGATGCCCATTCTTTCCCCTACTCCCAACTAATCAAATTTCTCTTATAGTTTTCAAATACTTGAATAGACAAATTTTTCATTAAATCCAATAAGGAAAGTGGAAAGGATTTAAAATAATTTTCTCTGTACATTTCCCATATTTTGTGTATAGATGGGATTCTCCTATTTGCTAGAGGCTAGATCTAGGAAAAAATGCCTAGATCATATTATGAACCTCTTATTCTCCTCTATTTGAAGGAAAATTAACCAAAATAAATCCTCCATATTTCTTTTCCATGTGCCACAAGCCCTTAAAGAAACACTCCTAATGTTCCTCCCTTTATTTGTTGGATTGATATAGATTGTTTCTAGTACCTATGTTTTATTTTGAAATCAAACCATTACTATTTCAAGGGTTAAATGCGGCTATATGATAAGTTTGAAGAAGGCATTGATATTTGGTGTAATAAATGGATCCCCCAAGCTAGAAGAATAGTTCTTATTAAGAGTTTTCTTGAAGATACGCTAGGGTGTTTTCTATCTCTAACTTATATCCCAAAAATTATGTTAAAAAACATAAGAAAAATATATGCTTGCACTACACATGGTATGGGAAGGAAGAAGAAAGCAATATCCTATTTTTAATATGGAAATAGATATATTGACCTAAATCAAAAGGGTGTTAAGTTTTAAAAGACTTACCAAATTTAATCCTAGTTGCAAAATAATTTGGTTTCTCATCAAACAACATAGCATATGCAATAGATATTTTACCAAAAATACATATACCAAAAGACACACTTGGAATGGATCATATCCACAACAAAAATTCATATAGGAGACCATGCATACTATAAGGATGTTGTGTTTATTTTTCAAGTCAACAGATACTACATAACTTGGGACCTCAAGGATGGGAAAAATGTTCATATAGGCATAGATTTTGTGGTTGGAATACCTCCAAAAGAACAACCACCAATGGACTTAGTAATAAGGATAAATATAATAAATGTATATATATATATATATATATATATATATATATATATATATATATATATATATATATATATATATATATATATATATATATATATATATATATATATATATCTATATATATATATCTATATATATATATATATCTATATATATATATATATATATATATATATATATATATATATATATATATCTATATCTATATATATATATATGAACATATCACATCATGGTCCATATGGTGGAAATTTATAAATTCTTGGGATTGGTGGAACAACATTCTTAGAACTATTATAAGAAAAGCACAAGATCATGTGAGTGAAAAACAAAAAGGGTGTGTCCAAAAAAGTAAAGTTCGACTATAAGGATTTAGTAGCCTAGGATGGAAACAATATAGAACTTTGTTAGTGGAGTAGCATATGGAAGTTTTGGATCATTCCGAGAGAATTATATTTGTATGGATGTCCTTACATAATAAAATTATTACATGGGACAACATTCTTTGAAAAGGCTAGGAGGGACTAGTGTTATGTTTCCCTTGTAGGGAGCATGGAAAATCTATATATCATATTTTGGCAGCATGCATTTTACAATGAATGTTTGGAGTTTAGATTTAACTTTTATTAAATGCCATGAATGGGAGTGGGGCACATGTCAGGAGGCTTTGAATTATGGTTTGAGGCATCAAGAGCCCCGTAGGACATGATAACTCTTCCACTACATATAATGTGGTGCTTATGGATCACCAGAAATGTTGTTATATTTGATAATAAAGTACCCTCCATAATAGATGCTATAAAACTCCCCTCCACCTCCTTAAACTATCTTGGGATGTGGAAGGTGTTATTTCATAATTAAACCAACCTCTAAGGTCTCATTATGGAAGCAAGGTTAAAAAATATTATTTTTCCAACTTCATCAAAAACTAAGATAAAGGTTTCCATTATGTTTAGCTCATTGAGATATTTCTAGCGATATAAATTTTATCTCAATTTGACTCTTGAATTAAAATTTATGCCCATTTGAAGTATAACCCAATTAACCTTGACATGCCAATGAGACGTTTTTGCATGGAACCCTCCTATGACCCAAGTGAACTAGTAATTTCAACATTGAACTATCACATGGCATACATGTGTCACTATCATGTCAGCGTATCTAGGGTCCACATCACTCGTGGATCCATTGTGACACCTACATGGTCACATTCATGTCCTCTTAACACTTGCCACATCATTAATTTTATGGGTGCCATATGATCTAGCCTCCTTGTGTTATTTCATAACCTCATGTTATATACGATTTAAGAGGAAATACAGATATGAAATATTTTTCCATACTGCCATCCTCCTAAGATCCCCGAACAACCAAATTTCTCCAAATTCGAGGAACATTTAGTCGTAGTCCCACCAAGACTCCCACATATATCCAGGACACTTCCTCAATTCCGGTGCATGCTCAATTATGCACCATTGATAATCCTTCATACATGTAGATCTCACACTAGGTATCAAGGTCAATCAACCATTTTACAAATTTGGCTCCATAATGACTTTAGCCCAAGTAAGGCCCACTCCAGGTCACTCTATTTCCAAATGAAATATGATTTTAACTCGTTTTTTAACATGATCTTACATCCCAGATGCCCAAATGCATTTTCTATTCGACAATGTATCTGGCTCCTCAACACCATGGATATAATCTAGCACTGGAACATTAATTAAATATCCAATGCTTCACCCAACTAGAAAATTTTGTGTCTACTCAAATGTCCAAATATCCAAATGCATCCAATAGACAAATATGTATTCAAATCCTCCACCTATAGATACAATTTAATTATGTGACCTAGAAAACAATATTTGACCCATTAAAAAATAATCAATATTGGGAATTATTCCAAAATCCCTTCAAAACAAGGCTTTTCCTAGAATTCCAATTTTCTATGATTGTAAGCTCATATCTAAGAATTTATACTCTAAATAATTTCAACATGATCATGATATAATTTATGGTTCTGATGGACCTACCTTCTATCAAAATTATAAACCTATCAGATGGAAAATAATACTTGCAATAACTATCTAACTGAGGAATTCATGAAAACCATAACATGCACAAAAATGCAAACAATCTAGAAAATCCATAAGGCTCATGATCATATCAATTAATCCATAATCACATAATATAACACACCAACTATGGAATTGCAAATAGTTACACATATTCATGTAAATCCCTATGTATATCATGCAAATAACAACAAACAAAGAGGTCCATAAGCCCCATATAACGATGAGAACATAGAAGAAAGAACTCATTGTGGACATGCAAAGATATTAGTAGTTATTTTATAGGTGGAGCAAGTCAACTCACACCATATAAACTAAACTACTCAAGAGACAACCCTCAAACATGGTTATAATAGGGAGTTTCCCTAAACTCATAACATAGATGATGACTAAAACATGTGAAATAATATGTTAATTCTAATTTTTTTGAGACCACACGTAATAGGCACATAAATAAAAATGCAATTAAATTAATAAGTTTGAAACTACATAACCCGGGAAACTCATATTCACCACAAATACATAAGTTATATGATCAAAGAAGACCGCATAATATGGAGTTTCCCCAAACTCATAACATAGAAAATGACTAAAACATGTGAAATAATAGGTTAATTCTGATTTTTTTGAGAACACCAGTCATAGGCACATAAAGAAAAATGTATGTAAATTAATAAGGTTGAAACCACATAGCCCAGGCAACTCATATTCACCATAAATATATAAGTTATCTAATCAAACTAGCCCATATAATAAATAAAAAATTCTTGCATAAACAGTAATATAAGATTTATCATTAGTCATAAGCATAGTAAAGCATATCATAGCCTATAGTCTAACATGCATACCTAAGAATACTTATTTATGTATATTTATTTAGCTAGCATCTAAAGGAGGGACTTCCACTCTCCACCCAACCATAGGCCAACTATACTTCAACTTTACTTGAAGTTGACCACCCCAAGTCGAATCTAGGGTCTGAGGGCAATGCTTGCATAGGGAAAGGCTTCATATCAATGGTCAGAAAAAAATTCAGGAGATGGAGCCCAATGTTCCAGTACTTCACCAAATCAACAATCAAGATTTGGTGATCCATTCGCTCACTGAAGTTCACACGGGTTTAGATAATGAATTCAATGGTTATAAACTCCACTACATGGATTATCAACAAAGTCACAAAAAGTAGGCAACCATTTCAATGGTAAAAGCATCATAATACAAGTAAATACAAGTCTAGTAAGATCAACCACACACTAGTCCCTAAGCATCCAATGCATTCTTCTTTTCATTCTTTGTTAGTAGTGTGTGCCTGATTTTTCTCATCTTCTATTCCCATGGCTGCTAGATCCTAAATTCAATCTCCAATTCATTATTTTGTTGATATTTTAGTGATATCACTCGAAATGGGAACCACCTAACCCTTTTTACTTCCCAATACAACCATGTCCCTTCATCTATGAGGAGGAAATTCAATTAGTTATGCTACCTCCTCCCTCTTCTAGTGAGGGTGTTGTTCCACTTCTTTACTTGTAATGCCCATCAATGAGCTCCTCCTACTTCAGTTCAAGCTTGATCATGTCACATAACACTTGTCAGATGACTGGCCCATTATGTGTACAAGAAATCATAGAATATATTTAGCTACTATGGGTCGTGGCTTTCCAATCAAGATAAGTGAGCAAGATGGCTTTAGGAAATAAATGTGAGAAAACAAGTTTCTCTCAAGCCAAGGATCTTGTAAGGTTTTGCAACCTTCAATAGTGTTAATTAATTAATAGCTATTATTATATGTTTAATTAGAGGGCGATCTAATCATGTTCTTTCCATGTTGGCATTACAATTACAATCATCATTACAATAAGTAGGGGTAGAATAGTGGGTTGTTACAAACCCCACCCCCTTAAGGAACATTGTCCTCGGTGTTCTGAAAAACAAATAATCTTGAAAAAAAATAAAGATCTATATTTTTAGCTCTTTAACTTGGAAGCATTTCCCATGTCCTGAATTGTCATGTCTAGCCATGTCATTCACTGTGCTCAAGGTTCCTTCAGGGAATGGTTTCAGCTCATTATTTCCTAGGATGCACCCACTATATACTTGATCCCATTGACTATGGACCTAAATTTTTGAAACTAGTTCACCTTGGTTTCCTCTTCCTTACAGTCACACGCCTTCCAATTTGAATCATCCCCTTCTCTACTTCCTTTTCCCTCGAGTGATCCATCCCTTGGCAAGTCTTCCTCACAAACGAAGAGTCCTTACAGCTAAGCCATCCGTCTAGCTTGCTTTATTAACACAACATATTATTCATGGAATCTATAATGGCGATCAATGTATATCATAGGTTTCTAGTATCATTACAATGGCCTAGTTCTTGAGGCCTTCAACTCCATTATATTTTTGTTGTGCACTTTGATATTATCATGATGATATTGTTTGCTTGTAGTCAGCCTCATGTATTTAGGCTAGACATTTCAATATTCATCTACATCAAAAGCACATGATTCTTATGAGACAAATCATTAAAACTTTAAAACATATTAAATCATAACTTAAACATAAATTTCTTTAAACTGATAATTGATACTTATCTATGTAGTCACTCTTTATTTTATTGGTTTTACAAGCACTAAGTGGTTTATTAGACCAATTCAAGCACTCAGTACCGTATATGTTCCACGCAGTCTTCAGCCATCTCCGTCTTCAAGTCTAACTCACTGAGTAGTTTCACCACCAAGGGAAGCATCCAATGGAAAATGTACTAATTCACATAGTTTTTTCATACAGGTCCCAATAAGCACCCCTCCTCTCGCTCACCTTCCAGTGAGCATGGATATGTCATGTACCATCAAGATAGGCATCTATCAATAGGAATATTATTTACCACCATAAATCCTAAATCATCACTTCTCTCATATCATCACACATCCAATAAGTCTGGTGTTATTGTTCAATGGGTTTAAGCGCTTATCCTGCACTTTGGTGGTGGTAATAGCCTAACTATAAGCATTGAGTGGTTCCCCGTCCCTAAGCTACCACTTAGTTGTGTTTTTGCTTCATGATTTGACCAAGGAAACCAATTATCTATTAGTATATTTTTTGATACAATATTTAACATTTCCTTGTCATAAATGTAATATAAACATGAGCACATAAATTTCATAAACATATCATAATAATGATAGTTAACAACAAGAGTTTATTCTTGGACACTTGCTTAATGGATCCCTTACATGGCAGAGGATATTAATAGATAACCTCATCATGTTATCCAAAACATACCATTCACATAATCATCATCATTTTAAAAACAATAATTAATCCTTATTCTATTGGGATGATTCTCAACAAATGACTTGTTAAATGGAATGGAATCATATACATTCATTTCATCATTAAAATATTCATGAAATATATCACATACATATGCTGGAGAATATTAAGGTTAGGAAAACTTCCTTCATATGAAATTTTCATAGTTCTTGTTTCAAGTATCTGTGGTGGTTAGAATTTGAAGAATTAGCTTCTAGATTTTTATCCACAATGGACATTTTTTTTGGCATTTTGATTCCACGCCAAGACCCATCATCAGGATGTAAATTGTTGAGAGAACGAGGAGAGGGAAAATGTTATAAATAGGTCTAGCATCCTTATCTCGAATTTTAGAATTAATCTTTCGGTGGAAAAATCTCATTCCATGTTTCCCTTCCGTACAAGGTAAAAGTTATTGTTTGCAAGTTTATGTGGTGGTAAGAATTTGAAGAATTGGCTTCCATAGTTTTATGCATGTAAACATTTTTGCTCGACATTTTGATTCCAAACTAGGACCCATCATCAGGATGTAAATTATTAAGAGGAAGAGATGGAAAAAAGGTATAAATAGTTCATGTCATTATTGTCATGTCATTTTCATAGTTGTCATGACATTGTTTGTTTTCTTCATGTGGACCCAGTCAGGTCAACCTAATTTTGTCACCTTTTTCTTCCTTCCACTGCCATTCTTATGATGCACAAGGTATAATCAGGGTCTTGCATTTTTGTTTGTGTTTTATTTTGTTACTTTTTACATTGTTCTATGTTGTTTCAACTACTTTAACCAAATTAAATTGTTTAATTTGAAATCTTTCAATAACAATTAATACTTTTCATCAATCAATAGTAACTGAAGATTGAACAGTAATGCAATGACAATAGGAGACAATCAACACATCAACAATAGACACCATATTTGGTCAATGACAAAGGAAAACCCCACAAGGAGGAAAACCTTTTGTAATTATTCTTCTATTAGATTGTCATAAAATTTTCTGTAGAGAGTACAACGAGCCCATACAAAAATATCCAACAATATAAACCAAACAATGTCAAAAATATGATCCCGTCAACAACACTTATTAGAGTTAGCTTTCCCAATCTGCAGTCAACCATCAAAATAAAATCCTAGATCCCAACCACATGGGGGAGAGTTATGCATGCAGTTGAGATCCTCCAACCACAAGGATGAGCCTGCGTGCTTGAAGTTGTCGTAAAAAATTCCCTAAGTCAACCCTGTGGCTAGAAACCCAAAAACCTAATCCCACGTGCAAACCTCATACCTTGCAATTTTGGACCTATAATTCCATGAACTTGCTTCATACCTATGTGAACCAATCCAAATAAGAATGAAGAAGAATATGCTTAATGATGATGTTCAAATGAGGGTCATTTGACTTCTATTTATAGGCTTCCAAGGGTGTCCAATTTTCTTTAGGGACTACTCGATCAAAATGTGACATTATGGGCTTCACTTCAAAAATACACTTTCCCTTGTCCAAATCCAGTGTTTCAAAGGTAAAAATTGTTCCTCTTGAAAAGAGGAATCTATTCCCATGATTGGAATTTTTCCTTGGGTAGCGAAATTAACACTCCTTCTCAGCTAGGGAGAAATTCCAACTACATCATGTGATCATCATAAGTACCCTTTCATCATCTCATGTCTCATCTCTCCTAACCTCTATCTATTGAATCCTTCTCTAATGTAAATAAGAATAATCAGCTAGGAGCTATAGCTACCACCCTCTCATGACAATGAGGAAGGTCCTATGGGACACTCTACCTCATGTCCATGACATTGGGGAAGGTACTATGGGGCACTCTCACTCAAGTCATCTCATAGGGGAGTATACGTCTTCCACCCTATGTCAAGCAATAGGCCATATATGATATCTCGTCCATCTAATTGCCTCATGATATTCCTAACGATGACCCTCAATATTCATGTGGTAGGACACTTGCATCATAATCCATCTTGGGTGAGGTAGTTGGCTTACCAAAGGTAAGGATCACGCACCCCCAAGCCCTCTCAACCCATTGGCCAGATGGAGAGTGACAAAACTAATAAGACCAACTTGTGGGTATGATGCCAACTGTCATATACTCTAATAGACCGAGATAGGGGAGATACATATTCTACGCTATTGGTAATATATAGGTATGATAACCTATTTTCCAGAGATCCCTCAAACGCAAGAGCTATACATATCAATTCATCACCCTGGGGACTTAGACAGGAGGGAAGAGCTAGCTTAACGTCCTCGATTGGAGATGCCCCTTATCAGGAGAGGTGACATCCATTAGTCTAAGCTACTCTTTGAATACCAAGAAATTCCCTTTCAGCAAAGCCTTCATGAGAATATATTAAATTTTCTCATCTATCAATCTGTGGTGGAGTCTAATAGCTCCTCTCTGCACCATATCAAATGTAATGATATCAGATCTATATGTTCTTGAACTCATCATGAAACATGTGATTCTCTATTAGTCAAATCCTACTCTTGTTGTTGCAATATATCATTGTAGCTTCTAGGACCTACTCAAATATATCTCCAAAGAGATTTCTCAACCATATTGCTTCACATCTAGCCATGCTAGCAGAAATATATAGTGCCTTTGCAGTGCTCAATGCTACAAACTTTTGGTTCCTACTCATCCAAGATAGAATAGCAAATCCAAGGCTAAAACTACATAAAAAAGTGTTTTTCTTGTCAACAACATTTCCTACCTAGTCAACATCAGTATATCCATGAAGTCAAACATCTATGGAAGAGTATCTCAGACCATGGGTGGTCATCCCACACTAATATCTAAAAATGTGTTTGGAAGAAACCCAATGTGCATGGAGAGGCTTAGTCACGAATTGACTCAACATGTTCATTGAAAAACATATGTTCGAATGAGTGTTCAGTAAGAACATTAGAACCCTAATCAATTACCTACACTCAGATGGATTTACCAAATTGGGTCCTACAACTTCTCCACATAGCTTCCTGAATTTCATTTCCATTGGTGTGGCTAAGGACTTGCATTTTTCCATTCCAAATATTTCCAATAACTTCATAACATATTTTCCTTCTGAAATGAATATCTCACCAGGCATTTGCCACACCTCGATCCCTAGAAAGTAGTGCATGAGTCCAAAATCCTTCATCTCAAATTCATAGGCTAGCTTCCTCTTACACTTAATCATCAGGGGCTCACTCCCTATTATAAATAAATTTTCAAGATATAAAACCAAAATCAATGACATAACTTGGCCTACCTTGAAGTAGAGGTTGGGATTGGCATTGCGTCTTTTGAATCCAAGCTTCATAAGGTAGCTATCTATGTCGGCATACCATGCTCTAGAGGCTTGCTTCAAACCATACAATGCCTTCTTCAACTTGCAAATATTTGTATTTAAATCCTCTACTTCAAATCCATGTGGCCAATCAGCATACACTTCTTGTAACATTCCATGAAGGAATGGTGTCTTCACGTCCATCTAGTGAAGGGTCCATCTTTGATTTGCAGCAAGGGAAACTATCAAACAAATGGTGGTGTATTAAGCCACAAGAGAAAATATATCATTGTAATACTCTCCCTATTTTTGGGAGAATCCTCGGGTCACAAACCATACTTTTTATTCTGCAATACTTTCATTGACTTCATGTTTGATCTTGAATAACCATTTGGAAGTCACCACAAATTTTCCCTTCAGTCTCAACACAACATCCCGTACATCATTCTTCATGATTGATTCATATTCTCCAACCATAACATCCTTCCTAAAAATTTCTTTCATGACTTCTTGAAAGGTGTGAGGCTCAGATTAAATCATATTTCTCATAACTACAACATATCCCTGGTACCTGTATGGCTTCTTGCTTTCTCTAAATGATCTTATGGTGGGAACATGTCTCTCAGCATCCTGTAATGTATCATGAATCCAAAGTGGCCTCTTCCTAGTAAGGGTTCACATGGAGGAGGATCTAAGGGATCCATGGGCTCTATGGGATCATCAACAATGTCTCTCTCATATTCAGGCAAAAAAGGACCATCTAAAATATCCATATCATCATTCTTCTTCTCAGGAGGAGGTGGAGGAATTCCCATTGCTTTCCCAAGGGTAGCATCTTCATCGAACATTACATCCCTGCTAATTTCAACCTTTCTTTGACTAGGAATATATATTCTAAATGATTTAGAATCTTCATAATATACAACAAACATACCTATTCTTTCCATGGCTTCCAACTTATTCCTCTTGTCCTTAGGCACATGGAAATATATAGGGAAACCAAATATACAAAGATGACTAACATCAATCTTAACACATGTGAATACTTCCTCAGGATTTTTGTTGTCCAATGCTTGATGAGGCACCCGTTTTTGAACATATATAGCTGCATTAGTATCTTCTCCCCAAAGAAACTTCAGTAGATTTTAATCATGGAGCATGGCATGGGAAACTACTATAATAGACCTATTCTTTCTTTCAGACACTCTATTTTTTTCGAGATTATAGGGTAAAATCATCTCTTTCTTTATTCCTTCCTTCTTACAAAAATATATGTATTTATTTGAGATTTACTCTCCACCATTGTTAGACCTAAACATCTTAATTTTCTTCCTTATTTTATTTTCAACCAAAGCCTTGAAATTCTCGAACAAGTCAAAGGACTCATCCTCATGCTTCAAGTAATATATCCATGTCTTCCTTGAGAAATCATCAATGAAGGTAATGTAGTAGATATGGCCACCAAGATATTTTATGAGCATCGCACCACATATGTTAGAATGAATGAGATGGGGGATGTCTCTTGTCTTTTCTCTCAAGAGAGGAATTGACCACTTGTCTTCTTTCCACTGGCACATCTAGGACATAGTCCATTGTGTTAGGCTTGAACATTGGGAATTCTAGAAACCAATTTCTTCAATTTCGAAAGGGCTTCATAATGTAGATGGTCCAACCTTCGGTGCCATAACTCACTATGATGATTAGTATCATGTGTCGATGCTAGAAAAGGTCTTCCAATGGCTCTATAGAGGCCTTCAAATCTAGATCCAAATGTGAATGCATCTCTCATACGGGATCCCTCCAGCCAATTAAGTACTTTTCCCTTGATGAAGGAAACCCTCATCCATTTTTCTTCCATAGAAAATATAGATACCAAATTATTCTTCAACCTAGGCACATACATCACATCCTCAAGAAAAAAATATTCCCTGGAGTCCAAATGAAATTTAACAAACCCAAAACTTTTAACGGGATGAGTGGAGTTGTTTCCAAGAATAATTTTCAAACTTGACTCCCTCTCTACCAAATTAGAGAAAGCTTCCTTATACCCAGAGAAATGATGGGAGGCCCCACTATCAACCCACCAACTATCCCAAGTATCTGGACGAGAGAAACTAGAAAGTGCAGAAATAAGAATATATTTAGATTAATTTATAGCATTACTTTCATACCTAGTGTTTCTTAACTTCTTTTAATGATGGTGGTCTTCTTCATGAGCATTTAGAGCATCTCTTATTATTCTTTCATCTCTTCCATTACAATCATTTCTTCGATCATCTCTCCTTCTTTGATTATTAAACATGTTATTGTTGCTTTTAGTGTTGTAGCATGGACCATTATTCTTCTCATTGAAATATTGACCATAGTGACCTTTATTGTGATCATTGTAATATTCAATGTGTGATGCTTCTATTTCATTCTTTCTCTTCAAATTTCAAGGATGAGGCTTCCTTGAATTTGATGGACCTCCTTTTCCTTTCTTTTTCTTGTTATAAGTGAAGAATGTAGTGGGCTCTCGTTCTTCATACTTGTGCATCCTTCCTCTAGAAATTGTCCTTGATTCTTCTTGGTTGATCTTTCCAACAATCTCATCAAATGGCAGAGAATTTTTGTTATTGCACATAGTAGTGATGAAGGTTTCCCAAATAGGAGGGAAACCTCTGACAGATACAATCACCAATTCCTTGTCAGGCATAGTTTCCCCAACTCTCTACAATTGATCTATAAGATGATATATCTACATAATGTAGGATTGCGTAGGCTCTCCTTTATTCATCTTCATATCTTTGATTTGATATTTCAAGGAGATAATTTCATTCAAATTGTTGACTTCATACATATCATCTAGCTTATCATAGATATCCTTAGACTTCTTCAAATTTCCAACATAATAAAGTAAATGATCTTGCAAACAATCAATGATAATTTTATTTACATTTAACTCACCTTTCTTGTACTTGTTATTGGCATCATCAGAATCATTCTCTGGAGGTTCAGGTACTTTTTCTTGTATGTATCCCAAAGCATCAATGCCTTCGGCTATGATTTCCAATCTGATCTTCCAAGAAGGAAAGTTAGATGAGTCATCCATATTATCATTTTCCCTGAATAAAGAGGAATACACATTATCTTTATTAGATAGGCTCCATTTCTTTTAAAGATGATCGCTCTAGCTCGTGTCTGCTTTGGGTTTTTTCTTCACCTTAGCTTTGATACTAGGTTAATTTTTAACTATTCTATGTTGTTTCAATTACTTTATCCCAATTCGATTATTCAATTTGAAATATTTCAATAACAAATAATACTTTCATCAATCAATAGTAACTAAAGATAGAAAAGTAATGCAGTAAAAATAGGATACAATCAACACATCAACAAGAGACACCAAATTTGGGCAATGACTAGGGAAAAACCTCAGAAGGGGGAAAACCCTTTGTAATTATTCTTCTATTAGATTGCCATAAAATGTCCCATAGATATTACAATGATCCCATACAAAAATATCCAACAATATCAACCAAACAATGTCATAAATATGATCCCAACAACAATATTGATCAAAGTTAACTTTTCCAATCTATGGTCAACTATCAAACTGAAACCATAGATCCAAACCACATGGGGGCTGAGTTATGTGTTCATTTGAGATGCTCCAACCACACATATGAGCCTCTGTGTCTGCGGTTATAGCAAAAAATTCCTTGAGTCAACCCTGTGGCTAGAAACCAAAACCCTAATCACACGTGTGAGCTTCAAACCCTGTAATTTTTGCCCTGTACATACCAACTTTCATGAACTTGCTTTAGACTTGTGCAATCCAATCCGAAAATGAAAGAAGAAGAATATTTTTGATGATGATGTACAAATTAGGGTCACTTTGCTTGTATTTATAAGCTTCCAAGGGTGTCCAATTTCCTTTGGGACCAACCTAATCAAAATGTGACATTGTAGGATTCACTTTAAAAATACACTTTCCCTTATCCAAATACATTGCTTCAAAGGTCAAAATTGGAAAGAGGAATCTAGTCCCATGATTCGAATTTGTCACTGAGTTACCAAATTAACATATTTAGCTCTTATACATGATCCCCTTTTTCTTTTTTTTTCCATACCCAACAAACCAACCAATACCAAACCACAAAAGGAAATAAGAAAGAATTCAAAACAAACAAAGACCAAATAGAAACACACAACAATAATATAAAGAAACATGGACATGCTCAACTCAAAAACCAAAAGTAACAAGAAAAATATGAAGCCAATAAAAATCATAAAGACTTGAAAAGAATTCCCCCTACACCTCCTTCCCTCTACATCTCATACATTAGTTCCAATAAAACTAAATCCCATGAGTTCTCATCTCTTTATGCATTACAGGTTATTGGTTCAGGTGTCTAGAGTTTGCATGGTATTTTCTTTCTCTGTAATATGTATATATACCACCTCAAATTGGCTATTTCAGTTAGGCCACAAGCTCTTGTAGGTGATCTCTCAGTAAAACCAGTAAACCCCGCCCAAAAAATAACACTTTATTTTATTTTTCATATTTTAAAAGGTATACATGGGTTTAGTGTTATGGGACCCATGTATGTATGCGATTTAGTATGGGCAGAGTCGATATGGATTTTGAGATACTATTTTTTAGTATAAAGTCAAGTCTACATAGGAAAAGGTACTACCTAGGGCCATAAAAGAGAACCAGGTCTACAAGAGTGTTGAATGATGCTATAAAAATTGTATGCTTAGATGTTCATACATCCGGATGCATCCAATAGACAAAGATCTATCCAAATCCTCCACCTATGATTACAATTTAATGTTGTGCTTTAGAAAATAGTATATAACTCTGATACAAGTGTGGAATCCCCTGCAATACTTCAAAAATAATCAAGATTGGAAATTCTTCCAAAATCCCTTCAAAACAAGGCTTTTCCCAGAATACAAAACTTCTATGATTGAAAGATCAGATCTAAGAATTAATCCTCCAAATAATTTTAGCATGATCTTAATAGAATTTATGGTTCTAATAGAACTTCCTTCTATCAAATTCATAAACCTATTAGCTGGAAAAGAATACTTGCAATAATCGGATAATTAAGGAATTCATGAAAATTATAACATGCACAAAATGGCAAAAATACAGCACAACCACAAGGTTCATGATCATATTGATTAATCGAGAATCACACACTATAACATATCAAATGTGTATTTGTAAACAATTACACACATATTCATGTAAATCACTTTATATCTTATGCAAATAAAAAGAAACATAAAGGTCCATGGACCCCATATAACCATGATAACATAGCAACAAACACTCAGCATGAACATACAAAGATATCAACAGTGTTTTCAGAGGTGGAGAAAGTCCACTCACACCAGATAAGCTAAACTAATCAAGAGACAACCCTTAAACATGGTTATAATAGGGAGCTTCCCGAAGCTCATAAACATAGAAGATGACAAAAATGTGAAATAGCAATTCGTTCTAATTGTTTTTAGACCACCAATCTGAGGAAAATCAAGTAACTTGCAAATAAATTGATAAGGTTGGAACCATATAGCCTAGGAAGCTCATATTCACCACAGATACAAAATTTAGTTGATTAACCTAGACTGTATAATAAATCAAACATTTTACATAAATATTACAATATTTATCAGTAGTTATAAGCACAGTAAGTAAGATTATATCATGTAGTATAACATGAATAATGAAGAATATTGTATGTGTATATTGGTTTAATTGGAAACTAAAGGAGGGACATCCACTCTCCACCCAACCATAGGCCAACTACACTACAATGGTTCTTGTAGTTGACCACCCCCAAGCTGAATCCAAGGCTTGAGGGAAATGGTTATGTAGGGAAAGGGTTCACATCAATGGTTGGACATGATTTGAGGAGATGGATTCCATTGTTCTAGTGTTTCACCTACTCAACAACCAACACTTAGTGGTCCATTCACTCACTGAAGTTGACACAAGCCATGGAGGATTATATAAAGAACTCAATGGTTATAAACTCGAATACACGGATTATCACAAGTTCAATGGTAAAATAATTGAAATATAGTGAAATACGAGTTTGGTAATATTGACCACACTGCAGTCCACGAGCATCCATCACACTCTTCTTTTCCTTCTTTTATATCAATGTGTGCTTGATTTTTCTTGTCTTCTTTTCTTGTAGATACTAGATTTTTTCTTGGCCCTTTAGTTTATTATTTTCCTTATCTACGAGTGAGAACCCCTAGAATGGGCACTGTCTACCCCTTTGTACCACCCAATCTAATTGTGTCCCTTCATTTCTCAAGGAGAGGTTTGGTCAATTACGCCATCTCCTCCCTCTTCAAGTGAGGGTTCCATTCTATTTCTTTACTTGTAATGCTCATCAATGATCTCTACCCACTTCAGTTTAGGTCTGATCATGCTGAATAAAAAATTTCAAACAAATGGACCACTGAGTGTACAAGAATTATCAGTATTTATTCAACTGGTATGGTTTGTGGCTTTTAGATCAAGGTAAGTAGGAATGTTAGCTTAGGAATTAAAGCAACTTTAGGAAAAATAGCAGAGAAAACAAGTTTCTCTTAGGCCAAGGATCCATAATGTTTTCCAACCTACAGTTTTTTTAATTAAATAATTATTATTATTATATGTTTAATCATAGGTTCATTGAGTTGTGATCCTTCCATGTTGGCATTACAATCATAATAATTATTACAATAAGTAGGGGTAGAATAGTGGGATGTTACAGAGGCCCTTAATAGAGTGAATTTCTTGTTCATAGTAATGATCAAGTGCTCAAAAAATAGCTTGAAAATAAAAGTTTTTAGATCGGTGTGGAACCTGAATGAGCACCTAGTTCTCGTCATCCTGAATCTGTCACAACTCGTTTCACACGAAACAAGCATCGCATGCTCCTAGAATCATGTTTTGTTCATTTTCCTAAATAGGGGAATTAAAAAAAAATGCAGACAGCCCAGTCATCAATCCATACATATAATGTGGGGTTGACTAGGCATGCATGTGCGGTAGTGTGACTATGCATGTGATTGTGTGACTCCGGTGAATGGTGTGGTGCCAAGTGGCACGATGTGATTGGTTCATATTTGACATATTTTGATTGGTTGGAAGGTGGTCAACCATAGGTTGCCACGTGGCCTAGCTAGAGGCTACCTTGTGGCAGCCCTAGGGCCACCAAAATTTTGGTTAAGGGTCTAGACAATAGCGGTGGGGGTCAAACCCACGACCTCCAAGTATCAAGACCAAGCCTCCTACTAATACGTCATACCAATAGTTCTTAATAGACTATGGTGTTGGCATATATTTAAAGCCGAAGTCCACGCCATTCTGGGGAAAGGGCCAGCACTTGGACATTCCACCCCAATGTAGCCACCAGTGGAATGGAGCGGGGGAGTCAGTCGGCGGGGGCAAGTCGTTGGCCTTAACCTTAGGCATGTGGCCCCCCACATGACCATAAATTTTGAAATTAAGGACTTATAGGCCATTTAACACGTCCGACAATTTCACCCAGAAATCGGCAAAATCAGCACTCTGTTAGCACATTTTGGGGCGAATTTGTAGGATGGTGCTAGATTTTGGGGAAATTGCGATGTCATTAGCAGTAAGATTTAGGGAAGCCATAACTTCTTCAAATTTTTACTAAATCAGGAGTAGAAAGAGGCTAAAAATACATTTTTGGGCATTCTGGAGCCATTAGAACAAGTTTCAGAGCTATTTGAGCATTCTAAATTGATGTATTCACACTTTTGCACACAATAGAGAGTGCCAAGCCATTGGAAGCTGGACTAAGGAGACATAGCCCAGGCATGGTGAACTCCTTCATTAAGTGTTGCTATGATACTGTTTTGGTGATGTTCATGTTTGTTATATTGCATTGCTCAGTCATTTGTTTATGTTAATTTGTACATAAAATTTACATAAAAACACTCAAAAACTCATGTTTAAACTTTCAATTTAACCTCATGAATCCTTAAGCACATTTACATATTCCGAAGATGAATTTAGCACAACAAAACTAATTTTCCCATTCAGATCAAGTAAGGATGTCAACCATATATTCTATCTTAGATAGAGTGGACCACTTTATGGTTATCAAATGTTGCCTCGCACACTACTTCTATGATAGATCTTATAGGGGTAACCCTTGATAAAGCATAACCAAGAGAATCCTACACTACAAGGGTGCACATTGAAATTCCAAATGGGAACATGTATTTAGGCTACCAATTATGTAAATAAAACAAATTTGAACATAATTTTGATACTTGCTCATAAGAAAGGAATTAAATAGGTACATATATTTTAACTCAAAATTGACAAGTGATGAGATGAGTAATTTTCTTTGATACCTCCATCTTACCCTTTCAATTTTGGTGTCTTAGGCACAAGCTCGTAACAAAACTTCTATTTAGTATCCATTTCACATATTCACAAGGAACAAAATGCAGTAGCCAATGCTTATATAAAGGATACATTAGAGCTATAGGATTGTTTATCATTAGGACCAATCAAAGTCACAAAGATAAATTTTGAGGGAAAAGCATCCCCCTCATTTTTATAGAGGTGCCATTCATCTTTTAAATATGAAAAATTAAAATAAAATGTAGATAAGAAATACTTGAGAAATGATCAAACATTATATGAAATGAGTATTAACAAGGATATAATTCAATATTCACATAAAGATAAATAAAATTGTGCATTTATCAAACATCATTTTTGAGGATAACAAAAAGTAAAGCATCATACATTTTGAAAGAAGAAATCAAATGGACCACATTTCTAGATAAATTTAAAGAATTTACATTTAAACTCATAGGAATGAAAGCAGTTACACACTTGCAATCCTAAGCTTAAGCAATCCTAAGCTTAAATCTCAAATTCAAAAGATAATACTAGTTATCAACTCTTTCTATTTCTTTGTGGAACCTTTTAAATATACAAATGTTTGAATAAGACTTTGTAATATCAGTGAAATAAAAATTAATTCACCCATTTAAAGATAAGGATAGGGTTCCGTTGAACCATATAAATAGGAAAGAAGACCTATAAGAGAAATAAATTGCAATTAGGAATCAAGCTAAATGCCCATAAATCTCTTAAGTGGAAAGGCTGAATGATTTCTAAATGTGAAGAAATAATGAGGGAAAAGAAAAACCAAATTGGATGCATTATTTACAATGCTAGAAAAATTCATCTCTCTCCTTGTTTCCTCAATGAAGTTTATATTTATTGAATTTTAATCAATAGAACCTAACTACTCCAATTCTATTTCAACTACTGAAATTAGTTGGCCTTAAATAATTCTCTATATAGAATTTTATAACCACCTCGTGATGAAGTCCAACGAAGGTGCCATGTTGATTTTATACTTTGCTCAAACGTTGGAGTTTCTTCTTCAATTTCTTCTAACTTAACACTTAGCTAATGTCTTGTATTTTCTTGGTCACCATTCTTGTTACTATAGTCGACTAACCACCTTTGGATATCTTTTTTTGAAAATTTTGTAGTTGTTTCAAAAGTTTTGACCCATAATGTACACATTTCATCTAAGTTACCCATTAATTATTTAGTTAATATGGCATCAATAAACATATGTGGGCCATTTAATTAGTTTTCCATCTCAACAAGTTCAAAGAATGCATCCATCCTTATTGTAGAAACATTCTCACAATCATGATAAATTGTCTTAAAGGAATCATTCTTTCACTATAGTAAGCCTTGAGAACGTTTTTTTCCTTTCTATATATTTCATTCATATCATTGACCCTAGCAATAGAAACACTTCGAGAATTTTCGATAAAATACTAATCGGACTTAATATATTTATGCAAAATTTATTTGTAAGAAGTAATTTTAGAGGAGAAACTAAGTGATATTTGTGCTACTCTCATGAATATAGAATTACAACAAGTCTTTTGTTGATGTTCTCATTTAAAGTTTTTGTTATTTCTATGAGTAGACTTGAGGTCCCTCTCATCTTTGTCCTTGGTTCAACAAATTCCTTAGTAGGTATTATGTACTCAGATGTTTTGTAAACAAATGTATGGGACATAAAATAACTTCTAGTTCACTTATTTTCTTTTTTCAAATTAGTTATTCCTCTTTCTTGTTTAATTATTGAATATTCTAAAGCATCTTATATGGCCTATTGCAACTTCAAAACTTGGGAGGCTATGATATTTCCTCTTATCAAATTTTGCATTGAGTAGTGTTATTAATTCTTCTTCAAACTAATAGGGTCCTAAATGACTAGTTCTTCAATGAACATTCTATTTTCTAGCATTTGATTCTTCGACAAAGTAAGGACTTCAACAACATCTATGATGAGAAGGAAGTGGTTCCTCTTGAACTTATTTAACATTTTTTCCCTTTTCTTTCCTTTTTATTTTTGAGCTAATGGAAATAGTATGATATTTTTCAAACATATTTCTCAAAATTTCTTCACCTCCTCCACAACTATCACTTTTCAATTTCCACTTTTTCTATACCTCCTTTCTCTTGAATTCTAGAAACAAGAGAGCTTTTATGAGAATTAACAAGATAACTATTGTCAAAAGTGTTGTAGTTTGTCCCCACTAATTTTTTATTTCATTTGTACCAATAAAATTGTCATAATGAAAAAATTTGTCCTCATATTCTTCTTCTTCTCCTAACTTTTGATTATCTCCAACTCACTGTTCTAGTTTTCTACCAAAACTTCAATCAAAGCCATTGGAAATCATGTGTGCAAAAAATATTCCATGTGGGTCAAAGTCTTTGCAAGAGTTGTGCTGCTCCATTTTGGAATTAAAATAATGTGAAAAATTTTGTTTTAGGTGGAAAATGGATTTCACTCTCAAATCCCCAATTTTGAAAAGGAGATGAGTTGAACTAGTTTTTATTTTTTGATTAATAAAATGCTCCCAATGATTATATTGTCAAACATACCTCAATAAGAAATAGTTTATCATAACATAATATGGAAGGAGTATAACTATTTTTTCAAACCATAGATTCTAATGTAATAAATATTCTCTTGGTATTTTAAAAATATCCCTTTTTGAGAAACCTTTTCGAGAAAAACAATTAAGCCTCACAAGAAAGCAATCTTGTATTAAGAAAAAATATCATTTTCTTGAAATTTGTAAAAAAATAATTTTCAACCTAATAGAAATGAAAGAGAGCCATGTGCTTCCATAACACTAGATACCAAAGTTGAACACGGTGCTAATGTATACTTACATTTTTACTGCCATGTAAATATTTAAACATATTTAAGATGCGAGATGTCACACAAGATAGTCACTTTAATAAATACATAGAAGGAGACAAAAAAATGTCTCCCAACATGATTTTTTTGGTAAAGATGTATGGTTTTCCCTATAATAAAACATTTTTGCACCAAAATAATACACTAGAAATAATACATCGAGCCATTGAGTTTGATGAAGACATTTCCTGATGGGGGTGAGTTTACAGCAAACAATTATCGGCGTACCTTGCTAGACCATATTCTAGCAAATGGGAAGAATGATGGTAATGAGTGATATGCATTGGCTTTGTATGGCTAAGATGGAGGCAACCCTTACGGAACGTGTGAGGCCATCAACCTGGTGTATAGCCCCCAACATCTAGAGCAGTAGAAAGGTACTAATAGTGGATGTCATATGGTTAGTATTTTATAGCATTTATACCATGAGGGTGTGGTACAGAGATTATGGGATGCATCACACCATCAGGAATTTTTTTTACACTTTTGAAGCAAGAAATGATGTGCAATATTATGAGAGATTGGATATATGTTTGAAGAATCTTGACAAGCGATCACCCAACATTTATGATAGGAAAATCATGATAGTTTTTGGCATACAAAGCTCAAGTTGAGGTATACCACTTATCGTTTGGAAAGTGCATGGTATCGACCTTCTTTAGGGTTTTGGGAGAGTGAAGTCTTGTTTGAATTGCTATATACAAACTCTATTAATATGCAAGGGTGGTGAATAGTTGCAGCATAACTAGTGTGACTCCTTACTATGATAATTCTCTCATGGTATGCTTTGGTTGTTAGTTTTTTCCATTGTCACTTCTTTTCTCAAGATGATTATAGTTTCTTCCTTAGAGTAGGTGTAATTCAGTGTTATGGTCCTGAACTCATAGTTTTTTCTCCTCTCAAGTCAGAATATTGCTATACCTATTATAATTATCTTCCATCAACTCTTAGCAAGTATCTCTCATTGCATTTGGAGATGGTTTGGTCATGTTGTCAATCGAGAACAAGTAAAGGTCATTGTTGGTTGGGAATTGTCACGAGTGGTGGTTGTATTGGGAAGTCCTTATTTTTCTTTCATTTTCACTCAAGGGTCGAGGGGATAGGGATTTACAATAACAACAAAAAAATTGTTTTTTTTCTGCACACCACATTGTCAGGGCCTTCTTTTGAATTGGTCATGGTCCTTCCTTCAACTAATTTACAATCTATTGAATTGTTGGCCATATCTTTCAACTAACTAGTCTTGGTTGCGGGAGTCTGGCATAGTGGCTCATTTTTGATATGGTTCTAATGGTATCTTAGTATTTTTCGAAAATATTCACTAGTGGAGAGTCCTCATAGGTTTAAACATACACTGTTGTAGATTCTTGGATGATTTTTATATTGGGTCACTACCTTCATACCTAAAGCCACTAGTTTGTGTCACTCCTAGCATACTCACATCTAATATTTTCTTGGTACAAGGAAATTGTGGAACCAGTGTTGGGGCCCTATCACTTCGTAGTCTAGTATTCCCTCATGGGTTGTATAGAAAGTTTTTTTTTTTTTTTTTTTTTTTTTTTTTTTCAGTTTGTTTGTAGGTTCTAGTTCCCTATGGCTCCACAACAATGACTAATCAATTGACAAGGAGGCTCTTATGTGTCGTCCTCATCTATGCAAAGATGGTTTTTTGGGTGGTTAGTCGAAAATTTCTTCGATGTAGTGCCTCTAGAGGTTTGAAGGGAAATTCGATCCTTGGAAGCATGAGAGTTTCATGAAAAACTGTATCACTCATATTCTAAAGTTTGTGTGGGGAAGACCAAATGGGTACCAGACCCAGGAAAATGGAGGAAGTGAAGGCTATATTTTCTACATTCCCTATTTACACACAGACAAATGGATTCTCTGCTTCACATGGTGCTTAGAGATAAGAGGGTAGACAATTATCAACTCTTCATTGGCTAGGAAGAACTAAAATGGATTATGTGGGATATCAGATAAGATATGGATGATATTGTTGTTTGTCTAAATAAGATAGAATGCTACATAACTACAGACTTGAATATTGATTCCAGAACACCTCAAAATGGATAAGTGGCCATCAACGCTACCCCAATCAATTTTTTCAGTGCTAATTCTTCTCTAGAACAACCTATAATCATTCTAGATGAATGATTCCTCCTTTGCTTTTCTAACATCGGAGGCTCATATCTTGTTCTTTGGAAATTTTTGTTGTCTTTGTTCATCACCCCAGTATGTTTGTCCTCTTCTTATTGTAATCAACTGTGTTGTTGAAATTTCATACTATCAAAAACTATGGCTTTTTTGAATGTATGGACAATCTGCATGGCTAAATGTTCACTCAAGTTTTGTTGTTTGTTGACACATAAGTCAGCTACTGGTGGGTTTGTATTTTCATAACATCATTTGTATTTTTATTTTTTGGATATCAATAGAAATTTTGATCGGATATTACAAAAAGAGTTTGATGAAGACATCCTGAGAATGATAGTTATAGACATTATTTTTTCCCACTCAAAAGATTAAAATTACAATTATTTTTGTCCAAAATATATACAATTATATTTAAATGTTTTTTCATAAATTTGATATATAAAAGTTTTATTTAAAAAAATGGAGATTGAATATTTTATTTAATATCAATATTGAAATATTATTTTATTATTAAATTTTCTTTATTTTTAAAATTCAACATGTCAATTTTATCATGATTATGGAAGAAATTACATATTTCTCAAGCTAGATATCTAAAATACCTCTCATTCAAAAATAAATAAAATTGTATAAACATTTTCAATCTTTAATAATATGAATATAAATATATTTTAACTTTAGATGTAATGATCATAAAAATTAATAAAAAAACATAAATATTGAAATTAAAATAAATATATGTTATTTTATTACAAAAATTTATTATTATTATATTTCTTAATTGTTATTTTATTATGATTCACATTTAAAAAAAAATATCATTTTTTTTCAATTTAACTTATCAACTTAGAAACATAGACCTAACACATGTACTTTGTTTTAGATCCATTTAGTCGATTTTAATGCAATAAGGAATAATATTACTCAAAGTAAAACTCTCGATAATTTTCATCAAATTCTAGAAATGTATACATTTCGATTCCTTCTATTTGTTTAATAAATTTGATTGATATTAGGAAAATTGTAAACATCATTATTAAAAATATTTGTCATTTTAAGTTTATAAGTGTATATATACTACAGATATCCTTTTTTAATATAAATAGTTATTTGTTTAGAACATTTTTCCCTTATACACATATAAATAAAATAAAATAAAAATATAATTTGTGTATAAATAAAATAAAATAAAAATAAAAACAAATTATATGTGAAGATATTTAAATTAGCTTCTAAAAAACTAATGAAAAAGTTATATAGTAAAAAAAAAATATTATATAGTATTTTCATATTATAAATTAGAAGAATGTTCATTATTTTTTTAAATAAAATACCATATTTATATATTATAAATTTAAAATTACATTTTTGAAATACTCTTAATGTGATACAAATAATGGAAATTATAGGTGTGTATTACACTTACAAGTTAAAATTAGTAACATTTTAGTTATTTCCCATAAAATAAGCTTCAATCTTTTTCTTTGTTTTGTTTTTTTTTTTATTAACTTTTTGGTATTTTTGAAGAAGAAGTCATAATAACTAATTATGAGTTAAAAGGTAGGAGATCAAAATTCTTAGAAGGAACTAATGCTTTATCTGAATCTGAGGTACCAATTCCATGATTTCTTTTTATTCCCCTTAGACTGACATCAGCTACAATAACTCCCCTCAAGGTGAGAAGGCTTGCATCTATATTTTCTTTTCTATTCCTTGAGAAAGGAGGGGATTCTACAATCGACACTTGAGGATCTTCAACTGCCTCATTTTAATAAATGCCAGTATTTGAACTTGATTACTCTAAAAAAAATCCTCCGTTTGGTTTTGATTTGGTTCTATTTTTGCTAGGAGGATGAGCTCGAGAAAGAGGAAACATCGCTTCTAAATGTCTTAAAAGATGACATAAGAACATATCCTACACCTAAATATTGTGTTCTCAGATCCAAAACATGTGTATTTAAAAGTATTCCATGTGAGAATCATTTTGTCCATAAGGTCCTTACTAAGTTCTATCTTAACATAAATACATGTACATGTTCATAAACCTACTATAGCTCTCTTAAGGCTTGATTTTAACTTAGTTCGTAAAGCATACGCAATATCATAAAAAACTAATAAATACATAATTTTGGTGGAAAACTTGGAAGGTAAACCTAAATTGAAATTATAGTAACAAACATAGTGTTAGGATCAAATTCAAGGAATAAAGGGGTTATAAAATGTCCTACACTTTGATAAAGCCAATGCTCCTCCTCAAACACTTGTTGATAATCAACATGATCATATAGCTAAATAATAAAAGTTCCCTTAGAGAACAAATAAATCTCACAATTATTTGTCCATCTTAAGTGGATCCATAGAAACAATGTTGATGTAGAGGGCTAATACCCAATAATTCTATAGATAGTCAAATATTTTTCATATGGTGAATGTAGATGGGAAATCTATGGAGCTATTATCTACCCCATAATATTTCAACACCCTGGCCTTTAATGCCCTGTGGATATTGTAATTGTAATTAATTATGTTAATGATGTCTATGTTGGTCTAATTTATTTGCATAAATGAAGGCATAAATATTATCAATCCATGAGTCTGTAAACATAGAAGCACAATGCTACATGTGAGGAGCTAGTCTTAGATTTATTCTATCATGACTTACTGCCTAAGGAATGAAATTTATTATACTAAAATCTAAACAAATCCAAAGTTATAACTATTATGATTTAACTAAAGATGTAATTTGAAAATGAGATTTACACTAATATGAAAAAATGATATCTAAGTCATTGCAATGGAAATGATGAAAATTATAACTTGCAAAGAAAAATATGATTCTAGTTTATCAACTTTAAAAGAACTAACATTCTTCTATCTAGAACACAAAAGCAGACACTAGTAGAAAATCAGGGTGTGGGAATCTATGTCTTGAGAAAGGCTCACACAATAATAATCCTTTCACTTATGTCGAATGTTGATGGAAGAAGAAATTGTAACCAATCATGCTTGAAATGAAAACTATTCTAAATCTAAACAAAGTACACAACTACTTCAAGTTTAGCAGGTTGATCAAGCATACATTAGGGCCTCTACTAGTGGAAACTCTACAAATCTAGTTGTAGTGTCTTTATCTCACTCCATTAGGTGGACCAAATATTTGAAATAATACTCCTTTAGACTCCTCAATTATTTACTCAATCAAGAAATTAAACTTGGTGTCAAATTAAGGTTGTTCATGAACACTATAGAAATTAAGGTACAATGAGGAAACTAAAGTTGTGAATAAAATGTGAACATGTTAATAAAATAAAGGTACAACAACTAGTAGATAATCATGAAAACTAATGATGGCTAACTAGTGAGAAATTTGTACATATAAATCCAAAATTAAAAAAATATTGTTTACATATTTACCAACAAATAAAAATACAACAACCCAAAATATGCACATGAAAAGGAATGGTGCATAGGTCAAGGAATGGGGGCCCTCAAAGCCTCAACTTGCACACCAAAATTGTAGAAATTATGATGTATAATTATAATTTCTCATGAAATTTTAATCTAAATCACAAGACACAAACCTACTCTACTCCTCAGTGGAATTCAATTCACAATTTAGAACATCAATAAAAAATATGCAATGAGAAATACACACATGCACACAATATTTTTCCAGGGGAAATAAATTTACTAAAAACCCATTTTCTTACTTGTATTAATCTAATGAATAGAGATGTATTACAATTCCTAGCTAAATCTGAGCTCAACATGCAAGTGAATAGCCTATCTATGTAATCACTTAGAAGCTTTGACCCAGACTTAGTCAATTTCTACCTCTACTTGAGCCCCTATTTCTTTGTGCAATTCTTTCAAAAATTAGGCCCTTATTATTTAGTAATTTCCTCCAAAATGATTATGTAATTCACAAGGTTGATCATCGGACTGCATCAAACACCTATAAACTCAAGACTAGTCTACAATTGATGTTAAACTACCTTGGAATCTCAACCAAAACTTGAGAACTCGAATTATCTACATGCACTATCTATTTTGGGCTAATTGATCAGTTAACTAGATGATAATTGAGTTAGACTAAAGTCTCACTGCACAATTGACCTTCCACTAGTTCCTCCAACAGTTAGAACTAGTTTAACTAAAAACAACTTGAAATATTTGACCTTGATTTATACAAATTAGCAATAACACATGCTTAACTGAACTCCAACTTCTCAAACTCGAATTTACTAAGCTAACTAAGTGAAAATAGCCATGCCACCTTAGATAACTACATCCAATTTGTTTGTTGATGTGAAAAATTGAATTTTCTCAATTTGATGAAGGGAAAATCAAATTGAGACTTTCTTACTACATTTTTCAACCCTCCCTCTCAGTAAGAAAGGGATTATCAACCACCCTTATCCTGCACCTATGGAATGTAATGCATGCAACAAATCTCATTGTTGTTGCTACTACTACAACATCTGGAACTTAGAAGCATCCAAAAAAACATTGAACCAATTGTGTTTGCAATTGTCTACTAAGAAAAATATGTTGTTTCCGACTCTTCTACAAAGCCTCCTGCTCTATTTTTAACACTCCGCTGTACTCCCTAGTGTCTGACTAACACTGATCCTCCTACTACTAAATATTATGGGACCTCGTAGTAAGGTAATGATCCGTAAGGAGAACACCTCAATAGACCCTGCCCAAATTTCTACAACTCTTAGACTAAGGATCTACATCACTCGACCTTACTCCTAAATGTATAGTTGCATGTGTTCCCTCTTCCCACTTTTAACTAACTCTCCCTATACTGTAGGTCACTTCTTTAGTGGATGTCTCCACTCTTCCTCCCCTCTGACTCTCCACATGTGGCTGATACACAATTTCCTGAGGCTCCATTTTAGATGTCTATCTTGCTCCCTCTCAACCACCATATCTCTAATATCTGCCTTGTTCCTCAAGGTTGTACATGCATCTTCTAGCTCAAGTTTATATAGGTTCTTCACATAAATTCCAATATGCTTCACCTATCTAGTGGCTGTGTTCCTCAATAATGTTTTCCCTTTGCTAAAGATCACATCATAACCACAATCTTCAAAAACGGTTATAGAGATGATATTTTTGTTTAAGCATGGAACGAACAGGACATCCTTGAGTCGGAGAACAGATCCGACTCCCTATGAAAGCTAAATGTACCAATATCAGTCACGCTATACCTTCTATGATCCCTCATATCAATATGCATCTCGAGATCTTTCTCCTCGAGGTCACTGAAAAACTCTCTACACCCTGTCATGTGGAACGAGGCACCAGAGTCCAAGTACCACATTCTCCCCATCACTATGTTGGCCATGCATATGATAAGGAGAAATTCAAGCTTGAAATGTAAATCCAAGGCTTCACCTATTGCTCCTCCTATAGGCTCCTTCTTTCTAGACTTTTTTGTGGACACTTTGTGGCATAGTGCACAAATTCATGAAAATTGAAGCATTTTATTTTGGATAAGTCTTTCTTCTTGACCCCTTGGCTGGATTCAACCTCACCTTGGTACTTCTATCCCTTATCCTTCATTCCTTTACTAACTAAATCAATGTCCTATTTTGCTAATGTGGATGTTTCTCGAAATATGTTATTCCGCCTTATCTCCTCTTGTACCAAATCACACCATAAGTGTTCCCAATTCGGTAATTTCTCCATCCCGTTAACTGAGTCTTGGTAGTTATTCCATCTTTTGGGAAGGCTTAGAGAAGTTAGGCTTACAAAGTCATCTTCTACAAATTAACATCAACCCCACCAAGTTCATCATGAACTTGTGTAAATCTTCTCAGATATTACGAGATAGGTTATTCTTCTGCATCTTGATATTTAAAAGTTTATATGTTCTCATCCTATTTTTCTTCATGACACCCAGCCTCATGGAGGATGACCTTGCGATAAAAACTAGAACCTTCCTGCACTTGCATCATGACCTTATGAGAGCGACTGTAGTGTTTTCCTCTCTTTTGGGCCTGCGACTGATGAATACTTCTAGAGACTCACAGTGCCTAGGAGATCAGTACGACTCATCATCTATTCAAGATGGCTAGGGCTTATCATTTAGAAGCTTCCATAACTTCTCGTCATATTGAGTATCCACATTCATCCTCCTAGTAGCTCTCTTCATCCTATTTATATTGGACCACTTGAGAGGGTCAGGCTAGCTAGAGATAGAGTCTTGGGTATATAGAGTTTATGCTTCAACACCAAATTCCTATTGAGAGAGAAATAGTTTATGAGGGTCGTGTTTTTAGAGTTCATGTTTTTCTTATTATAGTGGGGAGATTCTACTAGATTTTTGAGAGGCAACCTGAGCAAAGATATATTTTTACTTTGATCTTGGATTAATAGAAATTCATGTTCCTTCCATTTTTCTATGTGTTTATGGAAACAAATTTTACTATTTCTATGATGTTTTGAGCTAATGATCTTCCAAGGAATATCACTTATTATCCTTCAATGTTTGTGATTATGTGTAGGTATTGAGATAAAGTGTGGATGAAGTAGATCGTTCAAGTAGAGCATTGGGATTCTACAACGACTCAAAACCCTTCACCGATCTGTGAGGAGGCTAGGTGCATGCTTTTCCCTTATAACATTTAGAATTGTTTTTATGTTGCATGTGTGAGCATTAGGTTGGGATCAATCTATCTATCCATTAGCCATATTCCTTTTGTTGTATAGTGATCATTTTGGACAAAGGATTGTGGAGAAATAGCTCCTTGCAAAATTAAGCTTCAACATAATTGGTGCTTTCAATGAGATAATATAGCCATTACTTATTAATATTTTTTAATAAATTAATAAAATAATATCATTATTTATATTATTTTTCAAAAACTAGTCATTTAATATAGTTGTTACCTATTAATATTTTTTAATAAATTAATAAACTAATATCATTATTTAAATATCGTTTTTCAAAAACTAGTCGTTTAATATAGTCGTTACTTAATAATATTTGTTTTTAATATTAATAAATTAACTTAAATATTATTATTCAAACACATCCGTTACATGAAATTATGTCTCTACATTGTTCTCTATTTTAGATTTTGTCATCTGGTCCTGCTGATGAACCACACTTCTTGGTTCGAAACGTGTCGAACAAAAAATTCTCTTATGTGATTTCTACCGAAAGACTTTGCTTAATTCATTATTGATCGCAGAAACCTGAATACATAAGTTTTATTATTAATATAATAATAATAATAATAATAATAATAATAATAATAATAATAATAATAATAATAATAATTTTCTTATATGATAAAAAATTATTATTTTAATATTTATAATTATTAATAATAATAATAATATTGGTTTTTATTTAGATTTAAATTAGTAGTTTTTTTAAATTAAAATTATGATAATTATTTTAAAATTATTTTAATAATTATAATAAGTATTATAAAATTATAATTATTATTATATAATTATATAATTATAATCCTATGGTAATAAATATAATTATAATTATATTAGTATTGTAATCATATTGTAATTGTAATTATAAATATAATTGTAATTATATTGTAATATAATTATGATGTTGTTGTTGTTGTTGTTGTTGTTGTTGTTGTTGTTGTTGTTGTTGTTGTTGTTGTTGTTGTTGTTGTTGTTGTTGTTGTTGTTGTTGTTGTTGTTGTTGTTGTTGTTGTTGTTGTAACATTTATGAATTATAACTTTTTAATGTGATTACATTAGTAAGTAAATAAATTGAAAATGTGTGAAGAAAATAGTTTTATTTTTTTTCTCCACAATTCATAAATCATGTTGTTGTTGTTGTTGTTGTTGTTGTTGTTGTAACATTTATGAATTATAACTTTTTAATGTGATTACATTAGTAAGTAAATAAATTGAAAATGTGTGAAGATAATAGTTTTATTTTTTTTCTCCACAATTCATAAATCTTATTTATTAATTTCGTTAAAAAGTTGATTTTTAGTCCCCAAATTTCACCTAATGTTAAGAACGTAGAAAGAATGTGTCAAAGAACAAAAGTATCTTCCAATAAACATGGTATAAATATACAAAGTACTATTCCAAAGGCCAAAAGGTATGGCACCTAAAATGAAGTAGGCCATGAAATGCATTTACTCCCAACCCTCTCCTTCACCAAATATAACACTACAAAAATAATCCTTATTAGAATCAAATAAGTTAGGACAAGCACCTATAAAATTTGTTAGATTATCGAGTTATAAACATGACTACATCTCTATGTGGATCAACGTTTATTTTTATACCTAGGAAGAATATTACTTGGATATATGAAATTCTAAAAATGGTTTTCCTCATTAATCTTTCAAAGTAAGGAAATGTCTGTAAAAATGATTGGTAATTCTTTTATTTGATTAAATGCACCGTATCTATATATATATATATATATTTTCTTAATTTTTAGTTTTACATAAGAAGAGCCTGTGGGATAGTTAAAGCAAGTTATATAGACTCTAAGAAAATAATAATTACTAATAAATATAACAAATATAATTACTAATAAATATAACAAATATAATAAAATGTGAGTACAAACAATCCTTGGTGTACTTGAAAATCCTTGTTGTTCTTGACATGATTGTTGAATGTCATATTCCTATCTTTCATAAGATAAGGGAAAGGATATTTTCACATTACTAATTAATAAAATAAATTATAAATTCTCTTCAAAACCACATTAAGTTACTAAAATATCACATAAAATGATCTCTCATATTTTTGTATAGAATAACTATTATAGTAGGGAAGTGCATGTATGAATTAATGTATTAAAATATTTTTATTATAATGTACTATTGATTAATTTTTTATTAATATTTATTTCTATGTATAAAATTATTCTGGTGTTAGTAGTAATTTTTTTATTTTTATTTTTTGTCTTTTTTTCCTTTTCCCATGTCATGAGCTTGCTTCAAAGAAATGTAAATTGATTTTTCTATTTTGTCAATAATAATCATAATTGACATTAACAATGTAAAATTTATTAATAACCTTTTACAGTGCAAACATGGTCATGCACATTAATTTGTAGATTCTTACCATAAAAATAAAATCACAATGACATGCTCACTTCTCATTCTACCTTCCCCACGCTAACCCATTAGATTTAATCTCATGTTTCATTTTACCTTCCCCACATTCCACTAAAATTTATTCCCTTCATAATAAGAATAATCCACACCTATCCTTTCTTCATGGGCTTAGTATTTATCATCATGATGTATGGTAAAGATAAAATTAATAAGTAATTAAAGTGAAAAATATGGTTTGTTTTGAAGGTGATAAATATAAAGGATAAAAGGGAAATATGATTGGTAAAATGGGAAAGAGCATGTTACATATGGTGTCATTTTTTTGGTAATTATGTATTTTACATTTGCACAATCATGCTTGCAACTAATGAAGTTATTAAGAGTTCCATATTATCAATGGCATTCATGTAAATATTAAACTCATTAGTTTTGAAGGTTACCTCAAGTGTTTATGAGCAGGTTGTGAGTTCTCTCTCAAAATTAGGGAGGTCCTAGTTTGACTCTCTTTATCCCCTTAGGATTAGGTACTTTAAATTTGGGCATGAACAATTACCTCAACTACTACCCATAGACAACAAGGCACCCTCATGCTTGTTTCCAGTACCAAAAAAACAAACCTACTAACACCACCAACAAAACGAAAAAGAGAGGTCATGGTTTTGTGGGAAGATTGTGACAAAAGAAAAAGGGACGGGGGGGGGAACAAGATGGCAACACATGGTATAAATATTCCACTAGTATATCAAAAATAATTTCTTAAACATAATTATGTTTTCTTTCTTATACTTAACTAAGACATGAATAACATCCAAAGCAAATAAATGATTAAATATGCTACTTTGGACACTAATTTAAAGACAATTATTAGGAAATTAATAGGATATACTTAAGGTTTCAAATAATAACATTATATTCGACATATTATGGTATCAAATGTGAATTTCATTATGAATGTTTATAGATATTTTTTAGACATTTGCAGACATTTCTATGGGTGTTTCTATGATTGCATTTATTTAAGGCTCATCAACACTCTATCAAGTTCATTATTATTCTAGTCCTTGATGATGGGTAGAGTGTCCACCTGAAATGTCGAATGGATTAAAAATCCTTCATGTAGTTTTATCTAAAAAAATATCAACAACCTAGACATTTCTTTAGTGGTATTTGTAGACATTGCTAGAAATGTTACCATGCTACCTTGTAAGTTACCATCCAACTTGTCATCAAAATGAAAAAAGTACAAAAAAATAAAGAATTTGAAGAATAAACTATTTTAATGCAAATTTAGTTTATAATTTGAGTGATATACCATATAATTAGTATTCTTCACATGTTATGAATTCTTCTTATCCATTTGCTTAATACCAACTCTTAATAATCACCATCTAAATAATGTTTACATTGATAAAAAATTAACTAAATATCATATTCATTTATCAATAAATTTATTTCAAAACAATTTAAAAAATATAAACTAATCTTAAATTTTAATAATAAAATTAAATTTGAAGACATGGGAGAGATGATCTCTGCAAGGCGAAGAGGCGCGACGGCGGACTAGGGTTTGAGGGATGGAATAGGAATCCTGGCAGATCGGGGACAGATCCAGTATAGGATAATCGCGGCCTTCTGAGAAACCACATAAAAGAACAAAGGAAAAATAATATCAGGGGAGCAGTCATAGATCTAAGCCTGACTGCGAGGACATGATGGAAGTAACCGGGGGGGGGAGAGATCCCCTCCTACAAGGAGGTAATGGCAGGAGAAACAAGCAGGGTAGGAGCAAATGGAGGAATAGGAAACCGAAGTAAGTCAACACCGGTGATGGGGGCTACGTGGCAAGCGAGAACAGCTAGCAAATGCCTCCCGAGGGCTTCTAAAAAACCCAGGTTCGTTGTGCCAAATAATAAACTGGAGGAGTACAGAAGCCATATGAAAGATCATGCTCTCATCTGTAAGTTTGTAGGAACATGGCCATCTGAAAAAGAGTTGACAAAATGGATCCACATAAAGTGGAAACCTAAAGGACACATAGATCTTAAACTAGGAGCAAAAGGGTTTTTTACAGTAGTTTTTACAAACCTGGAAGACAAGGAAAGGGTATTTGAGGAAGGGCCATACTTCTTCAATAATGCAGGTCTATTCATGAGGCAATGGGAGGAGTGCTACAATCCGGAGAAAGAAAAGATGTTGGCAGCGCCAGTTTGGGTCCGATTGTTTGGACTTCCAATTGAGTTTTGGGACCCAGAAATCCTAGAAGGAATCGGGAACACGATTGGGACCTTTGTAAAGATTGCAGAGACTACCAGGCGAGGAAAATATACATCATACGCAAGGATCTGCGTCTACATGAATATTACTGAACCTCTGCCAGATCACATCGAAGTAGAGTACCATGATGAAATTTGGCAACAGCCGCTTGATTACGAGCACATCCCCTTTCGGTGCAGGCGATGCCATGAATATGGCCATCTGTTCAAACATTGCCCGCTAATTGAAGGAAATAACCCAACAGATCAAGGGGAGCAGGAGAGACAGAGGAATGAAGAGAGCAAAGAAGGGTTCATAGAAGTTCAGAGAAGAAAGAGATTTCACAAAGGAAAGAACAAAATAGACTCTCCAAACCTAGAAGAAAGCCAGCGAAATATGAATCAGTTTGAGATCTTGCGGGATCTGGAAATGGAGGTAGAAAGAGAAGAAGAGGAAGAGATAGTAACAGAAGCCCAGAAAGATAATAGGAAGAACAACGAGGAAAAGAAGAATAAAGAGGTGGTAAAAGAGGGAGAAAAGGGGGATAGGGAAGAAGAGCGAACCCAGGAACAGATTCAGATGGAAATCGACCCGCAGCAGGAACAAGGAGGTGAGGAAGAACAGATAATGAGGAAATTGCTACAGGAATGGAAGCATCTAGATGAACGGTTCATACCAGAGGAGCAAAAACAACTCTACAAGGAAATGTTTCAAAGATACAAGGAAAAACGAGGACGAGGGACGGCAAAGCAACCAGAGCAACTTGGAACACAAGGAGATCAGAATCTAGAAACGGGAACCACAGGAAAAGGAGGAAGGAAAAGAGGCCGGAGACCTTTGAGCGAGACCATTCAAATGGTGGGAGAAACGCTAGTGAATTCCAGAAAAGTTGTGCCATTATCGGAGGTATTTCAACAACCCTCAAAATTTTTAAAATGATAATTACAACCTGGAATATCAGAGGGCTGAACAGTAAGGGTAAACAGAGATATTTGAAGGAGAGACTTAAAAGAGATAGACCAAATATCATGTTACTCCAAGAAACTAAATTAAAGGAGAGCAAACTAAAAGAAGTGATGAAAAATTTTAAGCCATACTATGAGATTGTGGGACAAGATGCAATCGGCAGTGCAGGGGGAGTTGCAATTTTGTGGAATCCAGAGGAAGTCCAATTTGAAGATTGGATCAGCATTCCTCGTATCCTCTCAGGAAGATTTAGGATTTTGGGATCTAAAGAATGGATTCTTTTAACAAATGTATATGGGCCTCATACACAGAATGAACGCAGGGTCTTTTTGCAGAACTTGACAATAATACGCTCCATCTATAGCGATTCCCCTTGGATAGTTGGAGGAGACTACAATATGATAAAAGATCTGAACGAAAAAAAGGGCGGGCTCAGAAGAAGGGAACCAGATATGGAAGCTTTTGGGGAGTGGATAGCAGAACAAAGACTGGTAGATATTCAGACCACAAATGGAGTACACACATGGAATAATAGGAGGGGAGGAAGAAATCAGATTGCATCCAGACTAGATCGATTTCTCCTATCAGAACAGATCATGAACTGGGATATTTACATAGAAGCGGTAATCCTCCCTGGCATGGGATCCGATCACTGGCCGGTTAAAGTGGAAATGGATATTAAAGCTAGCCCTAAAAGAAAACCCTTTAGATTTGAAGCCTTTTGGCTGAGGGACAAGAATTTCATTAAAAAAGTAGAGAAATGGTGGAAACAGAGTAGTCAGAGAGGAAGAAATAAAATGGAGACATTTCAGATGAAATTAAAAGAGCTTAAAAGGCACATAAGGAAATGGAATGAGGAGGAATTTGGGAATATACTCAAGGACCAGAAGATGTTAGAACAAAAGATGAAACAAATACAGCAAGAAATAATAAATATAGGAAGGAGTGAAGACCTAGCCAAGGAGGAAGGGATTTTGATAGGGCAACTGGAAGAGAGATGGAAACAAGAAGAAATCTTGTGGAGGCAAAAATCCAGGGTGAATTGGCTGAGAGAAGGAGAGCGAAACACAAAGTTTTTCCATCAAGCAATGGTCCAGAGAAGGCACAGAAATAGAATCTTTTCCATTAAAAATGAATCAGGAACAAGGGTCACTCAACATGAAGATATAGAGCGAGTCCTGTCAGAGCACTTCAAGGAGATTCTCACAGAACCAAATGTAGAAAGAAGAGCAGCGATAGAGGAAATATGTAAAGAAATCCCGAGTAGGATCACCAGAGAGAAAAATCTAGCTTTGATGCGGGCAGCGACCCTGGAAGAAGTAGAGGAAATCGTAAAAGGCATGAAAAAAATAAAGCCCCAGGCCCTGATGGGTTTACAGCGGAATTCTACCAGGCAGGGTGGGACTTCCTCGGACAAGATATACTGGATGTTGTGGAAGAATCACGAAGAAACCAAAAGGTAAGTAGAAATCTTAATGCAACTTTTTTGTCTCTAATCCCAAAGGAAGCAAAGTCTGAAACCCCTCAAGGCTTTAGACCTATTGCCCTGTGTAACGTGATATACAAGATCATAGCGACTCTAATGGCTAAAAGACTCAAGCCCCTCCTGGCCAGCATCATTTCCCCGGAACAAACAGGTTTTGTTGAAGGGCGACAAATCTTAGATGGTTTGGTGGTCTCCCAAGAAGTTGTTCACTCCTTAAAAGTGAAAAAGGAAGTAGGTATGATGATTAAATTAGATCTTTCAAAAGCATATGATCGTTTAAACTGGAATTACCTGAAAGAAATCTTAAGAGCTTATGGGTTTTGCAATAGATGGATAGAGTGGATAACATCTGCGATATCTTCAACAAATTTTTCTATTCTGGTGAACAGAATGCCCACCCAACCTTTCAATTCGACCAGAGGTCTCCGGCAGGGAGACCCTCTGTCCCCTTTCCTGTTCATTATAGCCGTAGAAGGGTTGGGAAGGTATATCAAAAAAGAAGTAAGAGAGAAGAAGCTTAAAGGAATCCAACTGTGGGGAAATAATCTCCCAATAACCCATCAGCAGTTTGTGGATGACGTCATGCTGTTTGGAAAGGCATCTCTGAGAGAAACTAGAAGAATCAAGGCGATTTTAGATCTGTTCATGTCAGCCTCGGGCACTCAAATCAACAATGAAAAATCATGTATTTATTTCTTTAATACAGCAGGGAACATCAGGAACTTCCTGTCTAGAACCCTGGGATTCCAATCAGGGGAGCTCCCAACCAGGTATCTAGGAACCCCACTGGCCCTAACTCCATTAAGGATGTCCAATTGGCAGCAGGTTCTAGAGAAAATAGTCAAGAAACTTACAAACTGGTCCTTTCGATCCTTAAATTTTGCAGGCAGAACTGTCCTAGTGAAAGCGGTGCTCCAGTCTATTCCAATATACCAACTCTCAGTTATGGTAGTGCCTAAAGGAGCGTGTAATAAGATGACAGAGATATTCAAAAATTTTATATGGAGTGGTCAGAAAGAGAAAAAGAAATGGTCCCTGGTATCTTGGAAGGACATAGTTAAAAGCAAGATGGAAGGAGGACTAGGACTTAAGGATCCTCATATGCTGAACCAGGCTCTGGGGGCTAAGATTTGGTGGTGGTGGTTAAATGGGGGAAATGACCTGTGGAAACAAATATGGACCAAAAAATATAACATGCCCAAGAAACCAGAGGAAATTCTGAGGATGAGGGATACCCCGAAAGGATCAACAATATGGAACCTTGCTAGTTCCAATAAAGAGTTAATTGTGAAGCATGCGTTCTGGGAGATAAGGGGGGGCAGCTCAGCGAAATTTTGGGAAGAGGCCTGGCAACAAAGGGAAAGAATGAATGGAATACAAGACCTTATGGAAGTAAGCCAAAAAGCAGCTGAGCAAGGTATGATTGTAGTAAAGGACTTTTGGAAAAGGGAAAGCCAAGATGAAGTGTGGAGAGCCTGGAAAAGCCCGGAGGAATGGATGGATCAGCTCACAGGAGAACAAAAGGAGAGATATCAAAAGGAGATGCAGACAAGGAGGATCCCCATAAGATCTGGACCAGACATCTTAAGATGGGGAAACACAACTAAAGGGAGCTTTTCAATTAAGGAAGCATATCATCTTCTAAACTCTGATGTTCCAGGGGACATGTCAGATATCTGGAAGATACTATGGAGCAGCAACTGGTGGCCAAAAGTGGCCTATTTCTTATGGCTGGTAGTCAAAGGACGCATTTTAACCTGGGATCAACTCCAAAAAAAAGGTATTCATGGCCCCTCAAGATGCCCTCTATGTAAGAAAGAAAAGGAGACACAAGAACACCTCCTAAACTCATGTGCAGAAGCCCATTATCAATGGGAAGAGGTTAGGAGACTCTTCGGCAAAACCAACAGAGATCAGCAGAGCATTAACAACACAATCAAAAGCTGGGGAAAAGGTCAATTCACTAGCCAAGTGGTGAAAAGGGCATGGAGTTTAGCAATCGGGATGAACATGTGGATGATTTGGAAGGAGAGAAATAGGAGAATCTTCCAAAACAAAGAAATGACAAAGAACCAGCTATGGGAAAAGACAGTGAACCATATAAGAGAAACTATATTAGCTGATAACTGGAATGGAGAAGACTGGAAAGTAACGCAGGAAGAAGAGCAGATCCTCAAGAAACTCAACCTGGATCAAAGGATGGTGGCTCCCCAGCTATGGAAAGAGCCCAGGCCGGTACTTAATGAAACAATGCACTATACCAGACCCCCGGAAGGATTTATTAAGCTGAATTTTGACGGGGCCTCCAAAGGAAACCCAGGCCCAGCTGGATTCAGAGGTCTTTTCAGGGATGATCAGGGAAGGACGAAATGGATTTATGCAGATAGCGGGGGTATCATGAGCAACAATGAAGCGGAGTTGATGGCAGCACGCCAAGGGCTAATGATAGCGATCAGGAATGGGTACAACAACTTGGAAGTGGAGGGAGACTCTCAAATGGTTATACATGTACTTAAAAAACTCAATAATGGTACCCCCTGGGACAAAGTCACTCAAAGCTGGAGGACTGCTAGCCTAATACAAGAACTGGCGACCACGATAAGTAGATTTGAATATATGATTATCAAACACGCTAAAAGGGAGGCAAACAAAGCAGCAGATTTCCTTGCGAATTGGGGATGCCAAGAACAAGGTAGAAGAGTGGACAACATATGGACGAGCTATTCAAAAGTTACAGGTTTTGAACAGCTATGTTCTATTCTTAATCAGGATAACCATGCAGACACGACCTAAAGGCAGCAGTGACAGCAGGCTCGGAAACGTGGAGGCGATTATGGAAAGGGCATTGATTATAAGGACAGGACAGGAGGAAATGGCCGCAGGTATCAGGTCACCCTCCCAACAAACGAAATGAATACTTTGTAAGATAAAATTTTAAGTGGCAGTGGTGGGAAAAGAGGCGTACAGATGATGGAGAGAAATGGCGGTGGTTATGTCAGGGGGAAAAGGATGGTGAAGAAGTATAACAAGAAGGTGACGGGAGGCGAAGAAGATGAAAATGCGGATGGAGTGAAGGAGGAACGGCTTGAGGAGCAAGAGGAAAACAATACCAGGGTAATCTGCAAGCTTGGGTATGTGCAAACTGCCTTTCTCACCTTACTTGTTTTCCTTTTTATCACTAAAATGAATAACAGTCAGTTGTGGGATGAGATGGGAGGTGGAAAGAGCCCCGGAAAACTGGGAAGGCCTCATGTTTTGCAGTATGAAGACAATTTGGAAAGATCCCAAGAAGGAGGGAGAAACTGCAGTCAGAGGCAGAGGTGGAGAAGTAATGAGGGAAAACAGAACGGGGCAGCCATGGATGGCAGCAAAGGAAAGATAGCAGCCGGAGAATTGTCGATGGACCCCCTAAAATGGTACCTGACCCGCAAGACAGAGGGAGCGCTTCACCCCCTGAACTCGGGAAAGGATGATCATGAACAGAGCATAAAAAGGGAGGAGGAGAGTAGTATGAGGAAGGAAATTCCAAAGAGACAAGTGGTTTCCGATGCAGAGAATGAAACCGCTGTAAATCTAACACCTGTGATTGATGTGTGTGAACAGGAGGAGGTAGAAGCCAGGATGGCTCGACAGGGTCGAAGGCGTGGTCGAGGAGGAAGGGGCCGCCCGAGACAAAGTAATCAGGGTGACAGGCCTGTGGAGGAACCCGAGAATCAACGTAGAGAGAGGCGGTCTGCCCGGACGGTTAGCCAAGAGGCAGCCCGTGCCTACCATGAGGAAACGGACGAAGACATTCGCCGGATAATTCAGAATCTGGAAGAAAGAGTCCTTGAAGAACAGTCAGGCTCGGAAACGGAAGAATGGGTAGCTATAGTTAGTGACCCTAGCAATACAAGAGGGAGACAGACGTTGTATAGAAGATCCCTGCACATCTATTGGGTTTTAAAGAGTCTTTTGGCAAAGGCCTTGGAACAAGTTGCTAAAGAAATGGCTGAAATTGCCAATGGAATCCCGAATGTGCAGAAGGAAATGAAAAATTTCCAAACCATTATGATCAACCAGAACAATAAGCTGGCAGAGATATCTCAGACCCTATCCAGGATAGCAAGCTTGGTCACAAGCCAGGAAGAGCATGCGAATTTCCCCATGGAAACAAACAAAGATACTGGAACCAGAACGGGCTGATGCGGAGGACGATACACTGGAGGTTTTTTGTTTCTTCACAAATACTGTTTTATGCTGCATAGAAACTTATTAAGTAATTTCAGATGTTATGTTTATATAGCTAGTATGGACAGAATTACCAAATTTTGGTTTTGGAATGCCTACAGTAAACTGAGGTGGCCAACAAACCTGGTTTCCCCTAAGGGCAGGTTGAGGCCACTGTAACTGTATATCTGGTCTTTATGTTTAATATGAACAGAAAAAAAAAGAACTATCTTACATATAAAAAAAAATAATAAAATTAAATTTATAAAGTAAAACTAAATTAAAATTAAAAAATATAAAATAAATATTTATTATAAATATAAAGATACCAGCAAAAAAATCAACTAAAAATTATACACTATCAACAAAATATAAAAGGAGAAAAAATCAACTAAAGCTTATACATCATCTAACAAACATATAAAAATTACCAGACATTAAAGGGGCAAAAAAACTATAAAACATTTATGAGTAATAAAATATCGATGGTTCATTGTAGAAAGTGAGCCATGAGGAATACAACAAATGCAATCGTGCCATGACCTTAATTCCTAGGTTTAACAAATATTATTCACATATCAATTATCATTTTGTTTTGGATACAAAATCATGGGATCCCATTGCGCATGTTCATGTTCATGTCCACTCACTGACAGCAAAGTTAATTGAAATTCATTTCCATCTCGCTCGCAATTGACCCCAGGCCCCATATCAATCTATAGTTAGGCAGGATATTAATCTATAGTAAGTGTTATTACTTTGTGATACATTTTATATTACTAAAATTAAAAAAATTATAAACAGAAAAACATAATAAAACAATAATAAACAATAAAAGTTCAATGATAATGGTAAATATGACATTTATTGATAATTGTGGATATAACATTTAATAATAATGAAATGATATTTTTTAGTTAAACTGAAAAGCCAAAAAAAAAATAACCTCTATCTAATTACTATTAAAAATATTCTATTAATATTTAATGAAAATTAAATTTCTACCTTCACCCTAACTAATAGTAAAATATAAATTATAAAAACCTATTCCAAACTACTTACCTGTCCTCTGTATAAGTTAATAATACAAGTTATAAATACAATTCCTCAGGCTAATAATACAAGTTATCAAGATCAGTTTTCTATGTAAGAGAATGCCCAAAGAAAGTTTAAGTTATCAAGATCAGTTTTCTATGTAAGAGAATGCCCAAAGAAAGTTTATGTGACTGGTCATTATTACGAAGGTTTCTGAACGTGGTGCAGCCCATGTTGAAGCAAATCCAAGAACTTTATTAAAACAACTTTCCGTTTCTTATCTTGAAGGAGGTGGTCATGTTTTATTCCTCTTAGCATCACTCGCACGGATTCGTATTTATTTATTTATAGAAAAACAAGATCCTATACTATCACCGTCTTAACAAAACAAGGTACATATAAAGTGCAAATGTTCAATCAGCTCTGTGATTCCCTGTCTATACAGATCTCGATGATTCTACTTTACCTGTACAGTTATATATTGGCCAACTTAAGGTAGGAGAGGTTTCCACTGAATAATAATGAAATCCATTCATATCAGAAAGTCAGTAACTTGCGCAACTAATTTAAAAAGTGGGAAAGGTTTCCACTAAATAATAATGAAATCCATTCATATCAGAAAGTCAGTAACTTGCGCAACTAATTTCGTTTTTTAAATGGTGGCGCATTGGAGCCGTTACAGTGACCGTTGGACGACTTGGAAACGTTCTAACGGACGAAAAAATAATCATATATTTCTGTTTGATTTGGCTCGGATTCCATATATTCAAGAGACATGTGGCAGAGTCTCAGAAACGACCAGTTCTTCATATCAAATATGGAATTTTATATGCTTCTGTCAAAAATCAAATTGCGGAATTGAGGAATTGGACAGATCGCTTTATTCACGAGATGATTTTCAGAGGCTGTCGGGTCCACTAATTTTTCGACGTTATCGTAAACTAATTGTTCAGAATATCAGACCCATCACCATTAGTGCGCTGCCCCGTTGATTTCTCTACGGACAATCGGTGATTGCTTGGATGTGAAGCGTTTGAAAAACGGGGCAGTGTCTGCCAAAAGTATCCATGTCACTAAAGTGGGATGTGGAGACGCCAAGCGGCTGAATCGCCATCAACAACCAACAAATCTAAAATCAGGGATATATATCAAAGGTCCTGAGATGACTTGTCTTCCTTTATCCGAAGTTGCGTGAAGAATATTGCCACTAAAGAGAGACCCGTACAGGGTGCATAGCCTTTGGCCACGAATATGGAGCATGGATAGATATTGGCATTATAGGTACAGAGAAAAATCAATGCTTATCCCCCACTATAATGGCAATAATACATGACATTTATAAGTTTGTAACTTCAATATCTTTTTTAATTTTATTTTAGATTTGGTCAAATGGGTTTAGGCATATTTTAAGAGATTTAGATGTTCAGAATTCGAAGATAATATGCAAATTATATATATTTTTTGAATTTTTATGTAAAGTTATATTTATCCTCGCTAAGTATAAAAATGGGAATTGTTTTTAACAAAATTATGGAAAATATCAATCACCAAAAGCTTTTAAGCTTATTTATCAAAAAAGTGACTGAAGGATTATGTATATATAATTTTTTTTTTTTTTAATTTAAATGGCTCTCTTGAAATATTTACCAAGATATTATAACATAGCTTAATCTAACATTGTAATATTTAGAAACTTTTTTATTCCAATTATTATAAATAGCAACACTAATAATCTCTAACTATTTTCTTTGAAATTTAAAATTGTCTCCTAATAATGGCTAGGTTAAAATGACTAATTGGGCGTTGAGACTATATAATGATAATGTTATTGTTAACAAGCTCACAAATCACATGATAGAAAATGTTACATTTGCAATAAAGCACATGATTTTTGGACAATGCAATGACTAAACTATTGTCACAAAATATGGGAGTTGGTTCTTCTCTTTATGTGCAAGATGACTTAAGAGTTTTCTAAACTATAGAGCATGACATGTTGTTGATGTGGTTGCAACATACTTTGCTTTAGTTGAAGATATTGTGACAATTTTTTGTTTCTTGGATACCCATATCATTAAACTTGTGCCTAAATGGAATGCATAAGAAGTATTCTTCTAATTATCAATATTTCTTACAAAATCATTATCATTGTCTTAATGGATTATCTCAAGAGTATTCCATGCTTGCTTGGCATTATTGGGTGTGGAGCCTGATTATCTTCTTTATTTAGAGGTATCGTCGCGTTGGACCCCAGTTACCACCTGTGTGATTGACGTAATGGGGGTCCAGGGGAGGGAAACAGTCAGTGTTGGAAGATGGACAGTTGAAGGTAAGAAAGATACACACTAGCTAGAATCCTGCAGATATCTTAACAAAAGTTGTAACCAGGGAGAAAATGATATTCTGCTTGGTTTCAATTGGTCTTCAAGTATGATGACAAAGATGAGAAACAACCAGGTCCAAAGTGGAAGTATTGTCCAGCAAATGAGGCAGCAGTGGAGTTGCTATAATCAATCTCCAAATGGGAGATTGTTGGGTGTGGAGCCATATTATGTTCTTTATTAAGAGATATCGTTGTGTTGGACCCCAATTCGTAACAGGGCGAAAATGTCGCTTGTTTGATCACCGTCAAGGGGGTCCAGGGGGGAGCAATGGTGATTTTACGAGCCCCCCCTAGAGGGTTTCAGGGGTGGCACCCCTGAAGCTAAAAAGTAGATTTAAAATTTCCTTGTAAAATATTGTTATTTCATAGTCAATCTATGTTGTTCATTAGGCGAATGATCTGATGGCAAAATTTATGTTTAATTTAGGGTTTTTTTTCCCTAGAAGGCAACCCCTCACTATATATGAGAGAATTGTATTACAGTTGGGTATATGTGTATTCAGAGCAAGAAAGAGAGGAGAGATTGTGTGAGAGCGAAGAGGAAATTATGGCAGATCTATTGTAGGTTGTATCTCTTCATTTTGCAGGATAATATAAAAGAAGGACTGGTTGTTTCTCCGTGGATGTAGCCCAAATTGGGTGAACCATATATATCTATATCTCTCTTGTTTTATGTGTTTGTGTTTCTACAATATTTTATGTGTTCCATTACTCTGTAATACATAATTTCCTAACAGACATAACCAGTTGCTACAACCTTGAGAAAGTTGAATCTTCTATCCCTTATTAAATAAGCTATAGTGCCTTTGAATCTATGTTCATATTTTAAGCAATAATTTGTCTCTATGTGTTTTCCACTTTCTGTAAAGTTTCTTAAATTAGTTTTTAGAATCCACTTACTACGACATCCCAACATTTCTAAAAGCAAAAGAAATTCGTCATTCATACATGTCAAAGTTAAGCCATTTGATTGTCCTTAACCACTACTAGATCATTGGCTCTTATTTTGTCAATTCCACCACCACCATGAGATTGCTACTTTGAACCCATTAAATTTAGTTTCCCAAATTCTTTTTGGTTATATACAAAACCTTCTTTACTTATCATGCACCCATCCTAGGATTGTGCATAAAATCAAACATGATATCAGATCATAAGTGAGTTTTTGAAAAATACTAACATGTTATTTCATATTTTATAATATTAAAACAACCTAAGGGGAATGGACTAGCTCACAACGATCCTCACTCCTTTCAATTATTTTCACTAGAAGACAAAGATCCCTCTGTTGTTGCATAGTAAGGGACTCTATACGATTGCAATGGGTACTAAAATTGAGCCTAAATCATATTGAGAAATCAAAATAATTCAACATGATGGATGAATCCTATGAGATACTTTTCTTTATCTCTCCCTTAATCTACTCTTTCATGTTGATTCATGCTCAACACCTAATGAAGTTTGGATAGAACTAGAGGGATTGTTGGAATGTAAAATGACTTGAGAGGACATCAGTTAGAGAATTAGTTTATTTATCTAGATCCAAAAAATTTCAATACCATATAATACTTCTTCTCAATATTCAATACTACAATGATAGGTAAAAATATTGTGGGATATGAAGAAGGAGGAAAAATTTATCCTTTATGTACTTTCTCAACTAGATCATCAATATTATGCATTCTTCCCTACTTTCCATACTACTAAAATATCCATGGGTAAGAATTGTAAGATGTCATATTTTGATGATTTCATCGTGTCATTGTTACATGAGCAAAATAATCTCATACACATTGGGGATCTTAAGCATTCCACACCTTATGTGCTTACAGTGAAGGATGGTAACAAGAAAAGCACGCAAAAAACAAGGGATCTTTATCATATAGATGGAGAAAACCCTCAATATAGTAGGGATACTACGATTCCCAAGAGATAAAAACCTAAAAAGGAGAGAAAAAATTGGATCTACTGTGAGAGGGGGTTCCATATAGAGATTTCTTATATGGTGAAGAGAATTAATCTAATGGCCAAAGTACTTTCTCATAATAATCTAGATGACTACATTCTAGTCCATGTGAAGAAGAATATTGAAGAAAAGCCACTAGGGGATCAAGGTATTTAGTATTATTGCTTCATCATATAATATATTAATTTTTGTCTTCAATTCCTTTAATCATATGGATGCACCAAAGAATTGTTCGTTGATACCTTGTACTAGCCTACCAGTACAATAGCTTCTCCAACACCTTTTTTAAGGGAGATATTCAAGATTATTTTTGCATACTCTTCATATCATAATTTAGGATTTCATTTAAAAGTCCATCAAATTCATATTACATATCCAAATCACATGCTATGGAGGGTATATCATACTCTACAATCAACTAGTTAGTTAGTGGGTGAAACTTCCAAGTCACAGGGAGCTAGTTTTCAATTTCTTGGTACTCTATGAGCTCTCATTCCTATTTTTAGCAATTAAAAGGCTAAAATACTAGAAAAATGATTCTCATATGATGGTATTATATATATTTGAGGACAAATTCATGATGGGGTTGATCAGCAACACCATCCTCCATAGCAACTGCATAGTTGATATATTATGCATTGTATTTTGAGGAGGGATTTTCTTCCCAACGGGCTTTCCCTATTTACCTTGATCTTATCATTTTATGTCTTGCATAATTTGTTTCATGGGTGCCTAACATGACTAAGAATTTTTGGGACCCATTCACTGGAATACCCTTGAATTTGGCTTTAGGGGAGTTATTGGGGTACATTAAACTCAATAGTTCATCAAAACATCATCTGGACCTACACTTTGTCCATCATTAGACCCTCTTCCATACATTTATAGCGGAACATATGAAAATGTTTCATTCACTACTAAACATTCCCTATTATTTATCACATTATATATTTTTAGGGTTTCCAATTTTAGTAGGGGGTGCCAGCTAGGATGAAATGTGGCACTAAGTAGACCTTGGTTGGAGGATGAAATGGATAATACCACTCCATTAATTCATACTACCTCATACATAGGCATTCCAATAGTGAGTACACAATTCCTCCCTACATTGTAGTAGTTAGCTACCACTTCTCCCCCTCCCCCCCCCCCCCCCCCCCCATTAGTTGACTTTTAGTCTTATTTTGGGGTTTAATTGAGTTTAACTAGTTTTTGCATGTGAGTTATTAATTAGTGATCACTAATTTATAACTCCACTTACTTCCATTTCACTTCATTTTAGGATATTTTGCTAATTTTGGGTCTCCTAGTCTAATTTTGACTTGTTTGCCAATTAGGGAAAGTGCTTTTGAGTTATACTGAGTACATGCACATGGAACCCCAACCTAATTTGAATTGGTTGGCCTCTTGGAGAGTATATATATTGTATTCATGTTCACAAATAATGCATAACAATATTTGTGAGTAATTTAAATTTTCTCCTTGGTTCACTAGTTAGTTTCTCAATAGATATAGAGTCTCTCTTCTTTCTTGTTTTGAAAGTAGCTAGTCTAGTATTTTTTCACACTTAGATCCTATGATTGTGCTTAAAATTTAATAGTTATATTATATATACTTTTAATGTGAGATTTATTATCTTCTTCTAGTTTAATTTGATAATAAAAAAAAATTAATCAAATGTATTACAAATTCCTATGTAGGTGCCATCAGTCCCAGTCCCTTCCCCTTATATATCCACCCAATTACATCCTTCACCCAACCCATTTATTCCACGTTCTATGCTAATTCTAATCATTGGATCACCCCACAACCCCCCAAGTGCCTGGGATTCCCATTTCCTCCCATATGGCGCTTCCCCTTATCATATAGCCATTAAGGGTGTATCATATTCAATGCCAAGTCACCTTCTGCCTTTACAACTTTCCACCATCTCTATATCCATTCACCCTAGACCACTCTATCATGAGACCCCTCATATGAGTGCATCTATTTTTGTAACAACTAGTATTATATCTATTTTAGTTAAATCTACAGTGGTTGCATCTATAATTGTTGCAACTACATCCTCCCTAGCCCCCATCATTGCCTTGGAGTAGGTTGTCCATCCAATTTCTCCACCTCATATTAATGCATTGATTGTTGCATCAACAAGTGGGTCATCTACTATACCTATATCTACAATGATTTCATATACAATTATTGTTACTACATCCTCCTCAACCCCATCATTTCCTCGAAGTAGGTTGTCTAGCCAAGTGCTCCACCTCCATGCTAAGAAGGGAAATAATCACAATTTCCTTAGAGCTTCATAGCGATACTAATTATTTGATCAAAATTTCACCATGCATGAGTGAAGTTGATTTCACACATTTTAATATTTTTTTATAATGAACTCTTCTAACCAATTTTTTTTTTTTTTTTTTCTAAATAACAATTAATTGTATATAACCATACATTTCTCTCTATTGTACTCATTTCCTCCAAAGAAATCTCTACTATCTATATGCTTCTTTCTAAATAAATAATAGAAACCTTCCTAGTATTGTATTGCTACCATCACATAACACCCTTTCTCTATGGTTATGAAACTATCCTCTTAATCAAGTTCCATCAACGCTTTTTCGTTGAGAATTCATTCTAAAATATTAATATCCCTTACCAAGATATTTCCCCTTTTATCTTAGTATATTTTTTAAAGTTTAATCTACCCCTTAACTCATATGACACTTGTCTATTATACCTTTGATGGTGTATGATGTTTTAGAAATGTTTGGATCTATTAATAAAAGTCTGTTATTTCTTTATCCACCAACGTACTTGATTTATATATATAACACTATAATCTTTTACCTATACCAAGGTTATAATCATATAATCATCGACATTGTTTTAAACCCTAGTTATAACGCTAATGTCTTAACCTCACAAAAGGATTTAACATATATCAATTATATCGCCTATCTATACATATATACATTCCTTTGTTATGTAACACATTGCATGGACCTTTATAAATACATACTTTTCGAATTTGATTTTAGAATGTTGTATAATATCTCTTAGTTCCTCGCATTGAATTCATTATGGTTTATAAAACACTATGTATAACATTCTCTAGAGCCTTTCGTATGTACATGTGTTGATCTTTGGCACTTCCACGAAGGGTCCTTTTGGCCTACCAAATCAACGGTTGTAATATGATCTTTACCCAATCGATGGTGTTTACAAATCTTAGGGCTTTCCTATAATACAATGACTATATTAACAGATTTGTTGGGTCACTCATTTCTCTTGTGATGCTCTATAAAGAAAACTACTCTACAACTTCATTTTCTCTAAAGCCATATGTATGGAATAATTTGATGCATGTTTTCACCATCCACCATGTTATTAAGTTATTTGGATAGTCAATTATACATTGCTTTGATTCTTCAATTTACGCTAGAGGTAATTATTTCATTGCTATATAAGTTATTTCGTATTCAAACTGTTCGTCGGTGAAATTGTTAAGGTTTATTCCGCCTATGGACTAATTTTGATGTGTTCTGTCCTTCTTAGGTCGCTTATTTCTAGTTTTATAGTGTTCTTCTAACGAGGGTTTGCTTCATATAATTTGGTCATCCGCCATAAGAGTTTTTACCAGTGTTTATGGTTTCAAAGCTGAGTGGTTCCTTTGCCTTTGAACAATAATATAATTCAGCTGAACCTTTGTGATAAATTTATAATATTTACCATTTTCATGTATGACTTCTCTATTATAGGATTTAGGTTTCTAAACAATGATGGTCTGACACTTATTTACGTACTCTCCTTTCGGAGTATGTTTTTCATTGAGGAAACCATCAAGTTTATGGGTTTTTTATTCCTCACTCTTTCAGTATAATTGGCGACCTAACTTCAAGGTAAATTATGTAATATTTCTCTATGATTATTTTTGGTTATATAATTTTAAACCTTTTGTCGCATTTTCCTCTATTAATTATTATTTTCTGTATTGACCCGTTTAGGTTTTATTCTTGTTTTCATTGAACCTTAGTGTTCGAAAACATTGTTCTATTATTGGGTCAAATTTGTATTAGGATTTGGGGTTTCCCTGTGACCCTGAGTACATTATAATGAACACGGACCCTAACTCAATCCTTTGTAGTTGGGTATAATTTTATAGAGGTATTTGTATGTATCATTTTCAAATCTATAATCTAAATATGGCCTAGGTGTTATTGGTCAGGCTTTACCCTCTCGACCATACTTTTACATGCTCAGTTAGGTATTGAAAAGCATGTTTTCTCTTTTTTGTTTTCTATGTAATAATGTATACATTTATTCAGAATTTCTTTACCCGCATGAATAAAGATTTAAACTTTTTCTCTCTTTATATTATTATTGTAATTATTCTTTTATTTTTTTAAATTTCTTAGGGTTAGATTATTCTGTGCTTTAGATAATTTCATTTACAAATGTATTCTTCATTTACATATTGTATTCACCCTATAACATCTTAACATTATTAGTAATTATGTAGAAAAAAAAAATAACATCAATACTGTGGCAGAACATAAAGGAACAACAGAAGAAAAGCTTGCAAAATGGGGACATTGGGAGTTTGGTCAGAGACTAGGGAAAACCCCACAATGGGGGAAATCCCATCCAAAAATTCTTCTTCTATCTGTTATTCATCAATTTTTCAGCTAATATATAAAGTGCTCTAATCATGAGACATCATTATTAAATATATCAAGCCTCCTAGGGCCAACTCGATTCAGTTCACAACTTTGTTTGTGAATTCAACAAAGGTAATCCAAGAGAGTTTCTATCATATATGCCTTATTTTTCATATGAGGCATTGCCATCATCATCAAAGCAATATTGTGATCACAGTCATAGCAACATTGTCATCCCTGAATCATAAACAAGGTCACTGCCATCATGGATTGTCATACATCCCTACTACTAATCATCGTTGTTATATCAAAGTCACTAACATTGATTTACTATCCTGTCATGGTCACTGTCCTATCAAAATTATTGTCATGTATGTCATATAGAAGTTATTGTCATATCTTCCATATTGAAGTTTATACCACATAACAAGGTCACTGCTCATAAAAGTATGACATCACTGCTATCAATATAACATGCTCATTGTTATGTATCACAGACTAACTTATCATATTTCCCACTATCATATACTTGACATATACCGAGAATGAGCCACATATAACATGTTCCACTGGTAACTATACAACTCATATGTAATGTCATTTGTTATTAGTACTATTTGGTGCTCCTAAGTAATGCCATTGTACCTTAGTGATGCCACCAAGAGATGCCTCAATTCCACTGAGCATGAGAACTGTCATTTTCCATAGCAATATTCATTACCACTGAAGAAATTTTGAAGACTGTTCGAGGGAGAGAAACATAATATATATTTGTGTGAGACCTAAAGAATGAATCCCAACTAAATGTGAGTACAGAAATGAAACCATTGTAAAAGACTGTGACCATTGTAATGAATGTGATCATTGTAAGTGAATCCATAATATAGCAAGACTATACAATAGTGAGATACATGTCACAACGTAATGCGAGATTCATATTTCTGATCATACAACAATATCATGCCACAGAGCATAGCAAGAGATATAAGGTATAGGGTGAATCATGCCAGAACACATACAAAATATAAAGAGTCCATACAAGGTTGAGTGATGCCATGCATTGACCAAAATGAGTGACACAGAAGATGTCATGATTTGTCCACAATGAACCACATAGAAATATCATATGAAATGCCAAAGAGCCATAGTAAGGGTCTGGACCTCAGGAGATGCAATATGAACCATTAATAAATAAGATAACACAATTCATAGTGAAGGTAGCATTGCATAGATAATGAGCCAAAGAGATAACCATGTGATTCAGAATATGACAACTACAATCAATAGTGTTGAAAAATGTAGCAAGAAATTCTGAATTTGATTTTTCCGTGATTAAATTGAGAAAATTGAATTTCCACATTGGTAGACAACTTAGATGCAGTTAACTTGTGTGGCATGGATTTTGTCACCCAGTTTACTCAGTAAATTCAAGTTGGAGGAGTTGGAGTTCAGTTAAGCATGTGTGATTGCTAATTTGTAGCAATCAAGGTCATTTATCTCAAGTTGTTTTCAGTTAAACTAGTTCCAATTGTTGGAGGAACTAGTGGAAGGTCAGTTGTGCAGTGGGACTTCATTTAAACTCAGTGATCATTCAATTAACTAATCAATCAACCCAAAATATATATTGCATGCAAAAAATTTGAGTTCCCCAGCTGTGGTGGAGATCAAGGTAGTGTAACATTAGTTGTAGAGTAGTATTAAGTGTACAAGTGTTGCATGCAATCTGATGATCAACCATGGGAATTGTGCAATCCATTTTGTAGAAATTCTAAATAATAGGGGCCTAATTTCTCAAGGAATCGTGAAAGGAAATAGGGGCTCAATTAGAGGAAAAATTGACTAATTTTGGGTTAGAGCTTCTCAGTGAGCAGACAGATAGGTTATTCACTTGTAGGTTGTGCTCAGTTGAGAAAAGTAATTGTAATACATCTCTATTCATCATATTAATGCAAGCAGGCAAGGGGTTTTTAGCAGATTTATTTCCCCTAGAAAAAATATTGTATGCGTGTGTGTTATTTCTCATTACATGTTTGTGATTGATGTTCTAAATTGTGAATTGAATTCCACATAGAAGTAGAGTAGGTTTTTGTCTTGTGATTTTTATTAAAACTTCATGAGCAGCTGTAAATATACACCATAATTTCTACATGGTATCAGAGCAGGATTCACATTAGAGTAGGAATTTAGAAGTTATCTCTCAAGAGGTTTGAATTTGCAGTTCAATGTAGTAGGATCTTGTCATAGTGGGGAATATGACCTTCAATGGGCTGAGACGCAATTATGCCTTGGAAGGCTGCTCTAATTTCATTGCATGGAAGGATCACATGGACGCAGTATTTGATGACAATGAATTACTAGAATACATCAAGACAGATGTTGCAAAACCATGGCCATCTGATGCCTAGAACCTTACTCAGTGGAAGAAAGATGTATCAAAGGCATGGAGAATAATCTTGGATGGAGTGCGAGACCATATTGTCATAAATATCCATGGGAAAGACACTCCTTATGAAATGTGGTAAGCATTAACATATATGTTCCAAAATAGCAACGACCATAGAAAATTGATGCTCAAGGATAAAATTTGAAATATAAAGATGTAGAAGAATGACACTCATTAGGGGAATTTTGGGGTCTATAATGGGCCTCCTAAGGAAATTATAAATAATATTGGAAATAATAAAATAAGATTAGATTACATCATCAAATTTTAGAGGTAAAAAAGAAAAAACTATTTTTTCAACTTTTATTTTCAACTTATCTCCCTATGTGTTTACTCAAATTTCAAGCAACAACACTCGTTGGATGCAGAATTTGATTCCTCATCCAAGGAGTAAAAATGTTGCATACTTTTGATGGACCATACTACACGAAAAAATGAGAAATACATGAAAGCGTTATTACAATCATGTTTTTTCATGTATTTCTCATTTTTTGTGTAGCAAGATCCATCAAAAGTATGCAACATGGGTACATGGGGGCTTCACTGGGGCAGCAATATAATACCACGTGCATTCATATTGGTGGATATAGATTAAGGAAAAAATGGCATAATATATTGAACATATAATAGGGGGTAAAGGGTTTTTATATTGGTAGGTACAAAAAATGAAGCTTAAATTTAATGAAAAAATATAAAGGGGTATAAAAAAATTTAATGAAAAAATGGATACCTAAAATGTCTAATGAAGGTAGCGGTTTTTTAAATTGGGAAGGTGTATTGGGTTCATATTGGTAGGGGATTAAATAATATGATTTTTAGAGATATTTTCCAATATACAGTTAAATTAAGGGTATTGTTTAGTATGCCATGAAAACACGTAATATGTTAGAGTTTCATTGAGTGAAGCCCCCATGCATGGGTACTCCCTGGATGAGGAATTAAATTTTTCATCCAACAAGTACTCCCACTCAAAATTTGAGTAAAACGTTAGGGAGATAAGTTGAAATATGAGTTTAAAAAGTAGTTTTATTATTTATTTATTTTTTAATCTTTTTATTTTTTTACTCCAAAAATGGTGAATCATCCCCCGTGGTTGGCATCGTCATCTTGAATCCTATTGGTTCTTATAAAGTTTATTTTGGTTGTACATTTTTCTTATGATGCCGATTTTAGACCTCAAAATTCCCCTAATGATCCTCCAGTATCTAAGCAAGTTCACACAAGTTTGTCATGAGCTTCTAGGAGTTGGTGTAACTATTTTAGATGATGACTTGGTAATCCTAGCCCTTCGAGGCCTTCCCAAGAGCTAGCATAGCTACCAGGATTTAATGAATGAGAGGGAGAAACTACCAAATTGGGAACGCATATGGTCTAACTTGGTATAGTAGGAAATAAGGAAAAATACCATAAATGGACTTCGTCCAAGGATGAGGATGAAGAAAAATTTGCATGAGTTGAAAAGGGAAAGAAAGGAAAAGGGAATAAATATCAAACCAAACCAGAATCTAGCCAAGGGAGCAAGAAGAAATATTTGTCCAAAATTAAATGCTTCCATTGCCATGAATTCGGGAATTATGCTACAAAGTGTCCACACAAAAAGGTAAGCAATAAGACCTTAAGAGGAGTAGCATGTGAAGCCTTGGATTCACAGTTTGATCTTGAATTTACCCTTATCGCATACATGGCCAACATAGTGATGGGGAGCATGTGGTACTTGGACTCAGGTGCATCATTCCACATGACATGGGGTAGATATTTTTTCAATGAACTAGAGGAGAAATATCTCCATATGGACATCAAGATAGAGGACGATGGAAGGTACAACATGACCATGGTTGGTATAATCACCTTTTACATGGAATCAGGATCCTCTCTCAGAATCATGGATGTAATACCAACATTTATCAATGGATTTATTGAGTAGGAGGAGTGCATTAAGAAACCAGAAGGTTTTGAGACATTTGATCGACTGTCTCATGTGTGAAGACTCAAGTGAGCATTGTATGGTCTCAAATAGGCACCCCATGCTTAGTACACTAGGATCGATAGTTATCTCACTAGTTTGGGCTCCACCAAAAGTAAATTAGTTGCAAACCTATATCATATCTTGGTAGTAAGTAAATTGCTTATTATTGCCCTATATGTTTATGATTTGATTTTGATTGGTTATGAGCAATTGATCAGATCTTGCAAGGAGGAACTTGGAAGGGAATTTTTAATGAAGGAAATGGGTCTCATACACTACTTCCTCGGGTTGGAAGTATGGAAAGGTGATGGGGAATTGTTTGTCTCAAGGGAAGTATACAAATGAAATACTACAGAAGCTTTGCATGGAGAGTTGTAAACCCATGGAGACACCTCTAGTGACCAACTGGAGGAAGGAGGATGCCACTTCAGGTGAGGAAGTGGATGCTACCATTTATTGGCAACTATTGGGTTCACTTATGTATCTTTTTAACACATGAATAGATATGTGCTATGCAGTCAACCAGTTGAGCCTAGCTATGGTTAGGCCAACTAAATTGTTTTGGAAAATAGCTAAGCATGTTTTATGGTACCTTACAAGCACTACCTAGTTTGGAATATGGTGCAGATGGAAAGATGGAGTGAAGTTGTGTGGCTTCACAAATGTTGATTGGGCAGGGATTCCATCAGACTGAAAGAGTACATCAGGTGTAATTTTCAATGTTAGTTCCACAATTGTTTCCTGGTACAACAGGAAGCAAAGATCTGTAGCGCTCAGCTCAGCTCAACAGAATAAATGGATGCAAGTCAATCAGCATGTGAGGTGATCTCGATGACAAAGATATGTGTTGGATTTTTTGGTCAGATGATGGATCTAATGGTGATCTACTGTGATAATTAGAGTTTCGTTAAGCTCTCTAATAATATTGTATTTCACTATCGATCCAAGTATATTTATATTCGGCATCACCATTTATGGGATTGTGTGAAAAGATGGATAATGTTGCTACACCACATTCCAACAGAGGAACAAGATGCTGACATTTTAACAAAGGCCTTGTCAAGAGGGAAGTTTGAGTTCTATAGGTATAGGATATAGGTGGTTGATAATTCCTTTCTTGCTGAGAGGGAATGCTAAGAAATGTAGCAAGGAATTCTCAATTTGATTTTTCCTTGATTAAATTGAGAAAATTTGAATTTCCACATCAGTGGACAACTTGGATGTAGTTAACTTGTGTGACATGGCTTGTTCACCCAGTTTACCCAGTAAATTTGAGTTGGAGGAGTTAGAGTTCAGTTAAACATGTGTGATTGATAATTTGTATCAATCAAGGTTAGTTATCTCAAGTTGTTTTCAGTTAAACTAGTTCCAACAGTTGGAGGAACTAGTGGAAGATCAGTTGTGCAGTGGGACTTCAGTCAAACCCAATGATCATCTAGTGAGATGATCAACTAGCTCAAAATAGCTAGTGCATGACAATAATTTGAGGTCCCCAATCGTGGTGGAGATTTCAAGGCAGTGTAACATCAATTGAAGACTAGACTTGAGTGTACAACTGTTGCATGGAGTCCAACGATCAACCTTGGGAATTTCACATTCCATTTTGGAGAAATTCCTAAGTAATAGGGACCTAATTTCTCAAGGAATTCTACAAGGAAAGAGGGGCTCAAGAAAAGTTAGAAATTGACTAAGTCTGGGTCATAGATTCTTAGTGAGAAAAGAGATAGGTTATTCGCTTGCAGGTTCTGCTCAGTTGAGAAAATCAATTGTAATACATCTTTATTCATGAGATTAATCCAAGTAGGCAAAGGGTTTTTAGCAGATTTCTTTCCTGTGGAAAAAGTATTATGTGCATGTGTGTTATTTCTCATTGCATGTTTGTGATTGATGTTCTAAATTGTGATTTGAATTCCACAAAGAAGTAGAGTAGGTTTGTGTCTTGTGATTTTGATTAAAAATTCATGAGTAGTTGCAAATCTACACCATAATTTTTACACATAGATAGAATACGAGCCTTAGAGAGAATATGCAATGTGAAATCTCATATCCTCTTTTAATTTGATGTTATGTCACCAATGAGTTACAAGATTTGTATTTACATACAATTCGATGGGAAGTTGTAACCCTTGTATTATAGTGAAACTGACATTATAACTTGGAGCGAAATTACAAAAATTTGAATTTCCTTCCTTATATATATATATATATATATATTCTTAACCATTACTTGCCCAAATAATTTTTTTATCACATAGGTGCCATGTTCATATTAATAATAATATCCTTTCTTCCAATTGATTATAACTTTGGGCTTCTTTTGGGGCTTTCTGTAGTTGTTGCAACATCCTCTAAAATTTTAGCTTGCACTCAAATTTCGGAGCCTTCCTTGGTATTTTCCTTGATTGTTTAAAAGAATTAAGTTCATTTCATGAGCTCTCTTGAAACTCTTTCGCCCCTTTTGCATGATAAAATAATTGTTGTCTTTAGGCATGTTTGGTTGTTGTATGATGTTTGCGATTTTTTTCTGGTGGTTTTGGAGGTCAATCTTTATGTATATGAGTTGTCCCAACCTTGTAAATATATATTGCATTCATACTCAAAACCTTCAGGGATTTTGTACAAGTGTCGTCATGCTCGTCCAAAAGTTTATCTTAAGTGTTCCACTTGTCACATCTTGTCATGAGGCAGTGACACGGAGGGGAATGCTTTATTTATATGTTTGGATGGTTTATTTTTTCATGTCATCAATGTATGCTAAGTGTGAAATCACAGTTCAAGTTCATCATGAGTCTATATCTCTTCCAGCACTTAGCGATTTTTGGAAAATCTTCTCAACCGGGAAAGTTAGCTTCACCAAGCCCCGACTGAGTTATGCATTATGCAGTCTCAACCCTCTTGGATGTGACCTTTATGACTAGAACTGCATAGTGCACAGTACCTACCTTTCAGGGTTATTGTTCTATACAATTCCTAAGTCCAGCAACCTCTCTTGACCTCCAGAATTGAACAGTTGCTTCCTCCCAGTCCGTCTTGAACTGCGCACTTCACATATTCAACCCTCAAGCCTTTTCCTTGCCTACTGGAGCTATGCAATACACAAAAATCCCAGCCTTCCTTTGCCTCCAAATCTATGTAAAGGCTTCCTCAGTGGTCTTCCCTCAGCTGGAGCTCATTACCTCCAGAAACTGCCTAGTTTTTCTCTCCAAGCCTCTTAGTTGCCCAATCCCCCTTACCTCCGAAAAATGTGTAGTTTTTAATCCCAGGGATCCATCCTGCAGTCTCCACTACCTGACTTGAACTGCACAATTTTGTCACTCAATGGGAACTGTGCAATTTTTCTCCTCAGTGAGGACTTTCCAAAAAATACCTCAACCTAGCCTGAGTTGTTCTCTACACAGTCTCGGTGATCAGACTCTCTCCCAATCTCCTGGAACTGTGCAATGCACAATCACTGGGCCTTGTCTCCCAGTCTATTACTTGTCTCGAGCTCTATTCATGGATAATAATGCATCATCTTTGACTAGGGAGTTTTCATATTGATGTCATCCCGTCATGAGTGAATTGCAGAAACAGGGATGCTATCAAGTCATGGCAATATAATGAAGAAGGAGGACGAGGGAAGAATTCCTAAAGATTGTCTTTTAGCTGAACTCACAAGTGGATCTATAAATAGTAAGCAAAGGGACACAAGTTTGCAACCACCATCCAAGACTTAATATCATTGAAGTCCCTACATCATTAAGTTATGCGGAGGAGAAGAGAAAGCATATCCAAGAAGACACCTAGAACTCAGCAGAAACAATGACTTGACATTTCCACATTGTCAAGTCATTCCATGTTAGCATTATCATGTTAATTCATGTCATGGTTCATCATATGCCACATCACTATTATGGACCATGTATATTTCATTCAAATGTTTTGTAAAGTGGAAGTCCAAAGGACACGCATGAATATGAAGAGTCATAGGAATTTGAACAATCATGAGGTTAACCAAAGAGTCATAAGGGGGAAGCATCACCCCTTGGTTATATATACCCCCCTCATTGTATGAGTAAAGGAATTTCTACCTTGGATCCTCTCGCAAGGCATTAGAGAGATTGGCTAGTTCTTTCAGGAGCAAGGAGTGGCTGTAATGTCCCACTACTCGGGCTAGTGATGTACATTGTAAACATGTGTCTTGGAAATTGTGCTTTCTAATCATAAGCCTTTTCAGGCCAGCACATTCTTCATGCATGGACTATGAATGTTTTTAAGATTATTCTTTGGACGTTTGTATTTCATGTTTGCTTTCACATGTACTAAGATAATTGAAATATCTCGGTTATTTTAGTGCTTATCTTATTAAGGATGTGCTTTAATGGTTGCTATCGATGTCCCCATCCTTGTGGACTATTCTGGGGGATACTAGATAGATCTTTCCTTATGTGTTAGTTGTAACGATTGTCACATCCTCTATGGACTATTCTGCTAAATGTTAGACAGGTCCTACTAGTTCATGTGTGTCTCTTCCTGGGTGGTATTATTACCTCTCACTTAGAGGCTCACTTTTCTCTCCCACATTTCAGTAGAAGAACCTTGACATAGTTGGACTACACACTCACCAGGCACACTCTCCTTTTTTTTCGAAGACACCATTACATCACTCGCTTGTGCTGATAATTACAGCCAAGGAAAATCTTTAAGGATTTGGAAACCAAACCTTTATACTGGATGGGACTCCTACACCAAACCATGTGAGTTATGATTGGGACTTCATATTGGCGAGATCCCTTGAATGTTGGTGGGTCCAACACCATCAACAGGGCTATGGGGAAATTCTTCCCATAGTTGCCCAAATTTCAACACTCCCTCTCAGCTAGGGAGGAATTTTCATCTTCATCATCAGTCTCATCTCGAATGACATGTCTCAATATAATAAGGAAGCTAGTTACATCATTAGTCCTATCTCATAGAAGAAGAATAGTCCACAATCAATGGTAGGGGAGATAAATCCTAAAATTTGACGAGTCTCCAAGTCAAATATCATGGCTTTCATCTCAGCTACATCAATAAGATATCCATCTCATCACATCTTGTCTCAACTCATTTCCTTTGATAATTAGTTGAAAAATGATGTCTCTATATAAATAATAAGAATCATCGTAGGGGATCCCAGCTACCACCCTAAATCCACAGATAATAGGAGGTATGCCACTTACCGTGAGAGGTAAGGATCATGCCTATCCTATTGTCTATTGATTTTTCCAACTTAACCCTCAAGATTCAATGGTATAACACCTGCATTCCATAACTTGAGTGGGATATTACTTACCATAAATGGTAAGGATTGCACCTAACTTAAGTAGCTAGCACCCATTGGCCAAATGGGTTAGAGACAATCCCAAAAATCCCAGGTTGTGGGTAGGATTCCAACTGGGTATATTTTTTCAAGGCCAAAGAGAGACAATAGGAAAGATATGACTTACCAAGAGGTAAGGATCATAGACTATCCTATTTCTTGACAATAGGTAGGATATGACTTAGCATGTGAGATAAGGATCATAGAATATCCTATTTTCTATAGTTCCCTCAACCCCAAGAGCTCTCTGGCTCAATTCCTCACCCTGGGAACTTAGACAAGGGGGGAGAGCATATCTCAATGTCCTCGATCAGTTGGGACCCTTACCTAGGAGGGTCACATCCATCAGTCCAAGTTTCTCTTTGAAGACCAAGAACTTCCCTTTTGGTAAATCCTTGGTGAGAATGAATGAAACTAACTGAAGCCTCACTGCTTCAATACCATAACACATCAATGTCAGAGCCACATTTCTCTCTCTATAACATATCACAAATATAATCATATCCAATATCCCAAATGCTTGGACCTAAAACATGGAATTCTCTGAAATTCAGATCCCATTGCAACATATCATAGTTGTTTCCAACACATGCTCAAATAGATCTACCATGTAGATTTCTCAATCAACCTGCCTTGCAGCTAGCCATGCTAGCAACAATTTTCTCTTTCTCATTTGTACTTAAATCAACATTCTTTTGTTTCTAGCTCATCTGAGAAATCATAGTAGTCCTAAAGCGATACCCATATGTGCTCTTCCTTTCAACAACATTTTCAGCATGGGTGCATCCATGAAATCTCAAGCCTTCAGCAATGTATCTCAGTTCATGATTGACTACATCATCTAGGTACCTCGACAAATGTCCGAGTTCTATTCGTCTCATAGAACATGTTGCAAAGCAAGATGCCATCTAGTTGTAAGGTCATAATGGGATTCCATAAAAAATGAATCTAAAGAGGACACTCTCTTAACTGCTTCAGTGTAATCCATTATGCTAAGTTTTTGACAAAATGTTTGCCTTGAAAAGGGAGCCCTTTTCATCTCTCCGTTATTAATTTTGACAAGTGGATCACCTTGGGTTCAAGGGTCAACTATCTCTAACATTGAATGTTGAGTTGATCCTGTCATAAACAAATTGTTAGCATATATGAAACCAAATATCAAATATATTCCTTAGACCTTGAAGAGAGGTTGCAATCAGTATTGTATGATCATCAGTTCAATAATTCCAAGGTAAAAGGGCTTTCTTAATTCCATATAAGAATTTCTTCCATTTGTAATTGTGAATCTTATCTCATGTGTCCCAAAAACGTGTTTCTTTCTTAAGAACATCATGGAGGAAGCCAACTTCATGAACATTTAATAATAGAGCATCTGAAAATAGAATCTAAAATGCTTTGAGGGATTTACAAGTATGCTTCTACATATATCAAATAGTAATGCATCAGGCGATAGAATCCATTATCCCATCATAACCCTCTCTTGTTGAGAACATGTTCCTTATGAAAATTATCAGACACTGCAACATCATTTTCCTTGTGTAAATGACATACAATCCTCGACATCTCTTTCTCTCAAAATCTATTATTTTTACATTACGATATGCTTCCTCTAAATAGGAATCATCTTCAATCATAGTTATCAACCAAGGAGGCTGCAACCCTTCCTTTGAGGTCTTGAGCTCTTGTCTATTTCATGTGCCATTTAGGTCATGGGATGGCTCTGCATCCTTCTCGATCTCAACATAGAGGACTTGGTCCTCACGTCCTTTTGAAGTACTTGTTGATCCTAGGACAAGATCAAGAGCATTAATAACAAAAAAAATAAACATAATGAAAGTGTACCTGGAGATGAGATAGGACTATCTTTCTTTTACAGACATGAGAGAGGCTCCTTTATTTTCCAGCACCAGCTCTTTCTTGGGTTTGATTCTTCCTAAAATGTTCTACAACTAGATGATCCTCAATAAGAATCTCCTATCTTCATCCAAGAAGTTAGTGAATAAAATAAAATACTTACGTAGGAAGAATAACCAATAATCAAAAAGAGTAAATTCACAAATAAATGACATGAGTCTTGAAGATGCTTATGTTTAATGTAGATAGGAGGAAACTCACAACTCCCTCTTCATCTTGTCACCCTCTTAGTTAGGAGGCGTCCTTGTCCATTGATCATATGTAAATATTGTCGTCAAAAGAGATGCATCCTCATGAATACCACTTGTATCGCTTATCTTCTTTCACTAGTAGCTAAGTCAAACCAACAAAGAATATCATGATTATGAATATGCATCATACCATTCTCCTGGGGTTTCTTTTGAATCTACAATGGATCTTTCACTAATCATGTCATACTAGGGTTTCTATGAATCTGTCAGGTATTTGAATAATTGAATGGCACCTTCATGTCACATTATGAATCATTTTGAATCATTTGAGACCTTTTGATATGAACACCACTCCTAGGGTTTCTCCCAAACCCTAGATTTTATTTGGAAGAACATGACTTCCCTAGGTTTTCGTCTTAAACTATCATGGACTTTATAATGATAACATCATATCAAGGAGCTTCACTCTAGGGTTTACTCCAAGGATGCTCTAAGGTTTTTCTCACAAACCCTAACCTTCATTGAAAGAATAATAGTTTCTAAAGGTTTCCTTCAAACACTGACATTCTTTTAATTCTCTACCATATTTCACTCTACATGATCCATTGGTGTCTTCACAAGGGATTATCTTCAGTGAATTTTCTTTAGTGTGCCTTTAATACCATGTTAAATTTCTTAGGGCTAGATTTTTCTTTGCTTTAGATAATTACATTTACAAATTTCTTCGTCATTTACATATTGCATTCACCCCATAACATCTTAACATTATTATAACTTATATAGAAAGACCAATAACATTAATATTGCAGTGAAAGATAAAGGAACAACAGAAGAAAAGCATAAAAAAAGGGGACATCAGGATTTTGGTCAAAGACTAGGGAAAAACCCCAAAAGGTAGAAAACCCATCCAAAAATTCTTCCTCTATTAGATGTTCATCAATTTTTCAACTGAGATGCAAAGTGCTATAATCATGAGATATTATCATCAAACATATCATACCTCCTATGGCCAACTAGAGTCAGTTCACAACTTCATTTGTGAACTAAATGAATCTAATCCAAAAGAGATGTTATCATATCTTCCATATTTGTCATAGAGGCATTGTCACCATCGTCAAAGTAGTACTTTGATCATTGTCATAGAAACATTGTCATCCCTTAATCATAAACAAGTTCACTATCATCATGTGTTGCCATACATCCCTGCTACTATCATACTGATAAGGTCACTTTCATTGATTATTGTTACTTCATCATAATCATCACTATTATATCAAATCCACTGACACTGATTTATTATCATGTCTTGTCAAAAGTACTACCATGTATTCCATATAGAAGTTATTGTCATATCTTCCATATTGAAGTTTGTACCACATAATAAGGTCGTTGCTCATAAAAGTATGACATCAATATTATCAAGAGAACTTGCTCATTGTTATGTATCGAAGACTAACTTATCATATTTCCCATTTTCATATACTTGACATATATCCCAAATGATTCACATACAATATGTGCCACTAGTAACTAAACTAGTCATATGTAATGTCAACTGTTATTAGTACTATTGATGTTCCAAATTGATCCCATTGTACCTTATTGATACCACCGAGAGATGCCTCAATGTCACTGAGAATGAGAAATGTAATTGTGCATAGAAATATTCGTTGCCACTGAAGAAATGTTGAAGACATAGTTCGAGTCTTAGAGCAAGAAATAAAATATATATTTGTACAAGTCTTGAAGAACGAACCCCAAACTAAAAGTGAGTACATAAATCCAACCATTGTAAAATATTGCAACCATTGTAATGAATGTGATCACTATAAGTGAATTCATAATCTAACAACACTATAGTATAGCAAGATCCATGTCACAATGTAATCCGAGATTCATATTTTAGATCATACAAAGATCTCATGCCATAAAACATAGTGAGAGATAAAAGGTATAATGTGAATAATTTCATAGCACATACATAATATAAAGAGTCTATACAAGGTCGAGCAAAGCCATGTGTTGACCATAATGAGCGACATAGAAGATGCCATGTGTTGTCCAAAATGAACCACACAAAAATATCATATGAAATGCCATAGAGCAATAGTAAGGGTTTGAACCTTAGGAAATGCAATATGAACCCTTAATAAATAAGATAACACAAGTTATATTGAAGGTAGTATTGCATAGATAGTGATACAAAGAGATAACCATGTGAACCGGAATATGACAACTGTGATCCACAAATAGAATACAAGCCTTAGATAGAATATTCAATACGAAATCTCATATCTTCTTTTAATTTGATGTTATGTCACCAATGAGTTACAATATCTCTCTTTATATAAAATTCGACGGGGAGTTGTAGCCCTTGTATTATAGTGAAACTAACTTTATAACTTGGAAATTACAAAAAATTGAATATATATATATATATAGCCCTTGTATTATAGTGAAACTAACTTTATAACTTCGAAATTACAAAAAAATTGAATATATATATATATATATATATATATATATATATATATATATATATATATATATATAACAATTACTTGCCCAAATAATTTTGTTATCACATGGGTCATATGAATAATAATATCATTTCTTCCTATTAATTATAATTTTGGGCTTCTTTTGGGGTTATGGGGAAATTCGTCCCATAGCTATCCAAATTTCAACACTTTTTATTTATTATAACTTTGTAGTTGCATAGTCTACGGTGTTTCTCATACCATATCTCCATGTATAGTTTTATATATATATATATATATATATATATATATATATATATATATATATATATATATATATATATATCATACTCTTTGTTTTAAAGAAAGAGTTATCTTTCCTCATATCAATCATTAAGTTGTTTGTCTCTTTTGCAGTTAGTTGGAGAAAAATTGAATATGTAACTATTCCAAGATATTTATATACCCTTTTACATTTATCCTCTCACAATTATTTTCCATTCATACTTTCTATCAAGTTTTGTTAATAATTATAATTATTGTGTATGTTTTATTCAAGTAATTCTTCAATATCAAATTAGGGTACCTTTTTCCTTCGATGTTTCCAAGTTCAAGCATGGTTCTACCGCAACTCATAGGACATTTGATTCTTCTACCAGGTCAGATTCTCTTGTACTCAGTTCTTGTGTCTATGAATTCGTTGATAGATATTTGTTACACATTTTATAAAATTTTAAATGTGTTTATATTTTCTTCCATCCAATTATTTGGAAGAGTGTAACGTTCAGGCCCTTATTTTTGTTTTTATTTTATTTATAATATTAACTTGGAATATTACTTATATTAGGGCCAATGTTTCAACCCTATATGTTGTTTAGCGGTTTATTTCGTATATTGTCTTTGTAAGCATTTAAATTGAATGAAAATCATTTTCTAGTTATTTAATGTAGTACGCAATATTGAGCCATACATACTTATAGTATTATCATTTCTTGTCAAATTAATAGCTATTTTCTTCATGTTTTATATTCATTAACTATGTAGATTTTATTTTCTGTAGTTATTATGTTTTAATTGAAATTTTTCTCTGTAACAAACATTTAACCATAAGGGTTAATATAATTTGTATTTACCTCTGTTTTCCATAGTTCTAAATTTTCAATCTATATTGACCTTCATTGAAAATTATGTCATGTAAAGTATGATTAGTTTCTCGTTTAAATACCATTAATTCCAATTGAATTCATGAATGAAATTGTTCATTATTTGTTCTCCTTTTTCACAAAAGGAGCCTAACAATACTCTCGTTGTCATTTTTCCGCTTTCAAAAATGCATTTCATACATTTTTATTTTTACTATATATAAATCAATGTGGTGGACGAAAGTAGAAGAAATGGTCAAATGTATGATGCCTTTAACTCTACTCTCATAGCCCTCATCCCAAAGTCTGGCTTTCCCAAAACACTTGATGACTTAAGAACCATCTCCCTATGAAACTGCATCTATAAAATCATAGCAAAGATTATTGTGAATTGTCTAAAGCCTATTTTGTCTCAGAAATATCTCAAAGGAGCAGTTTTATTTTGTGGAAGACAGGAAAATTCATGAGGCCATTGGGGTGGCTCAAGAGGCGCTACATAGTCTGAAAATCAAAAAGACAAAAGGTATAGTTTCAAACTCGATCTATGAAAATCTTATGATAGATCCAGTTGGATATACCTCAGAATATTGCTCACACACCTGGGCTTTGACATTATCTTATTAATTGGATAATGTGTTGTATCACGTCTATTTCCTTTGTTGTTTTAGTCAATGGATCAACTATAGAGTTATTTCACACTAAAAGAGGATTTCACCAAGGGTTCCCTCTCTCTCCATTGTTTTTCATACTTATAATGGAAGGTTTGAGCATATTGATGAGGGAATCAAAAAGAAGTGGAGACATATGAGGCGCTTTAGTGGCTAGTGATTTATATTTGTAACACCTTTTATTTGTGGATGATGTTTTATTACTCACTGATGGTTCCAAGAGGGATAATATGGCTATGAAAATAATCCTTAATCTTGTTTTCAATCCTTTGGGAATGAAAATAAATGAACAAAAATGCACCACTTTAGTGAAAAGGTGATCAGAGGACGAAATTTTGTATGCCAAATCCCTTTTCCCATTTCAATTTAAAAATTTTGATGAAGGTCTTAAATACTTTGGCTTTCATTTGAAGTTGAACATTTACGAAATTGTAGACTGGCTCTAGCTTCGAGCTAATATAGAAAAAGGTTACAAGTATGGAGTTTGTGGTGTCTATTGTGAGCTGGCAATTTGGTCCTTATCAAATCAATTTTGGAGGTGATCCCGATTTTTTGGATGTCTCTGTCATGGATTCCCAAAGGAACCTTAAACCCTATTTGGAAGAGTTGCAGTAGGTTTCTATATAAGGGAGTCAAGGAAGGCATGTTTTTCTCATGGGTAAAATGGGAAAGGATCGCAATGCCCAAAAAATGGGGAGGTTGGGGTCTAAAAAGACCTAGTCTTTTTTTCACAAGCTTTATCTATAAAGAAAGGGTGGAGACTGATCTCCACAAACATCTTATGGACATTATTGGTCAAGAATAAATATATCACCCCCCATGCATTGGAATATTGGATTCGTAATCCAACCAAAATTATATCAACGTTTTCAATGATTTAGAAGGTAGTCGTAGATTCTTTCAACTTTATTATTTCTGGTCTAGCCTTAAGAGTAGGCTCTGGAAATAGGGTGTGTATTGTAGTGGATCCTTGGTAGGGATGTGGGGATAATCATTTAATTCCACCAAAATTGGTGGAGTTCCTAGCTGCTCAGGGATAAAGGACGTTGAATCGTGTTACAGATCTAGAAAACGCCACTTTATTCTCTCAAGGATGGTTGTTGGTTAGTTCTCTATATCTTCTTGTTGATTGGCACCAACACTACAATGCTATGGGGTTCTCAAAATTACACAGGTAAGAATTTAGGACAGGGAGGCACAGGCTCTTATGGATCCACTAACTGTTTGGTAACTACAACCCTAAGGAAGTTTATTTGTAAATATATTCAGATAAATAATTGGGGGTTTATGCCTAGTGGTGAAAACTGGTATGGAATTTGAAATCCCCAGCAAAAGAACATATGTTTCAATGGTGCCTTTTAGAAAACAAAATTCCTTTAGGAGACAATTTAATGAAAAGGTCTTATGCAAGCCCAACTCAATGCCCTTTTTGTAAAGTTGTGGAGCAGAGAGTGGACCACCTATTCCTCGTTTTTCTTGTTACCCTTCGGATTTGGAACCTAGTCTGTCATACATTATTAGTAGGAATTTGCTGGCAGAGGGAATCATATATCTCAACTTGGCTCGACCAATGGAATGCAACCTCTCCCAAAAAATTGAAGAATCTTCCACCATTAATAAGTTAGTGAGCATGGTTGGGGCAGAAAAATATTAATTTCAATGAGAATGATCTTAGACCCAAATGTATTGCATGAGTCATTGCTATTTTTTATTTGATTCTTATAAATGAACCCAGATCTAGATCTCATCTCATCGAGGAAGAAGATATTGATCGGTCAAGGCCTTCTGCTTTCTTTAGTGGCTCATCTCAAGAGGGGGGAGTATATGGAGGAGGAGTCATCCTCTTCCTCAATGTTAACCATTTTTTCAAGCTAAAGAGTGGTTTGGGCTTGGGAAAAAACAACCATAGAAATTTTCAGCTTAAAGTGTTTTCTTCTTTTTGCGTTAGAAAAAGGGTGGCATTAGTTGCAAGTTTTTGGGGACTCTAGGGTGGTGGTAGATTGGTTTAATCAGGTTGCTGTTTGTCATGTGCACACACTTAGTCCTATTGTGGATGATATTTTGATGATGAAAGGATAGTTTGAATTTATTTCTTTTCATCATATCTATAGGAAAAGTAACACCATTTTCGATCGCCTTTCCAAGGAAGGTGCGCATTAGGCTCGTGGGGACATGGCAGATTTTTGAAAAAAATGGAAATGAGCATTATGAGTACTATCACATACCTTTTTTGGATGAGCTACATATGGATGCAAGCTGAGATTAATGATATATATTTGGTTCTTTTTCTGTTTTTTGGTTTCATCTACTAATTCTTGTATGAAATACCTTCTTGGTTTTGTGGTTGGAGTCTCTTAGACTATGTTGGTACATCTCTTCTAAGACATGCTTTATAAGTAGTTTTAAATATGCAATGTTGTATACTTTTTGATGATGAACACTTGCTCCTCAGGTGGATGGTTGCATAGGAAGTAGTTTATTTTTCATGTGCTTTTTAGGTGCCTTCAACATGTAATTTTTATCTTTTATATAATGGAAATTATACATACATACATACATAGATACATATATATATATCTATATCTATATATATATATATATATATATATATATATATATATATATATATAGATATAGATATATATATTGTGCATATACATATATAAATTTCTATAGCAACAACAATTTCCTTCTAATATAATGAACTCATTCATAACTACTACTAGAATCTTAACAAAATAAAAGACATCTATTCTGTATTTTATTGCTTTATTCAACATAATGTTTAGTTTCATTCTTTTGCAGTTCTCCATATAGATTTATAAAGAAAAGTATAGTCGTTCCTTTTCCTTTTCACTGTACATAATTTATAAACAAAACATCATTATTTCTTTTCTTTTCAAAGAAATAAACAGTATAGGTAAAAATACTGAATTGAAATTTAACAGTCTCGAAAATTAATAGTTAAGTAATTGGATCCTCCCAACCTTGATACTTCCTCTTGAATATATCCCCTCGATCACAAGTATGCAACTCTTTTGTCTTCTTCACACTTGCTTCTCTGTAGTTTCTCCTTTTTTCATAGTATGAGACAAAAGAAAGCAGACAAAAATATTTTTATGCATTACACATAAACCACTCTTTTGGTGGTCGTTAACTAACTCCACCTCACCAATAGGTGGCAGGTAGTTACTATATCATTAATGATCACATGTTACCCACTCCCAAAGACAACATCTTGTCTCTTAGGAAACAATTAATTCGTTAATTCCACAATTTCTCAATAGATCTAATCATCAAGATTAAATGCCTAGGAATTATTGATGGGTGATTAATATACTTCAACAATTTGCAACCTCATCTCTTTCAGCCAAAAGTACTCCAAAATTAATTTTCCATGCCTCTTTATTTAAAAAAACAAAAACATCAAAATTACAGATCTATAATTAGTCATTATCAAAAAGAATATATATATATATATATATATATATATATATATATATATATATATATATATATATATAGATATATATATATATATATATATATATATATATATATATATATATATATATATATATATATATATATATATATATATATGTATATGTATATATAGAGATATATATATATATATAGATGATAATTAAATTATTCATATGTCTTCCAAGCTTTAAACATTCAAAAATGAAAACCACATATATACTAAATTATTACATTAAACCTTCAAGTGAGGGGATATTACATTTTTCAATTAATTAATTGTTGTAATTGTTACAAGGAGGTATTGTTGAGAGGCTTAGATCATGGAGGAGGATGACCCTGCAACAATTTGCAGTCTTGTCTAAGGTGAGTTTTTAAAGTTTTAATTATACTTATATTTATTAAGTGTGTTAATTGATAAAATTGGGGGAAAGGTTGATATGTTTTTGTTTCCCTTTTAGAGATAGAAGACATAGTAGTTCAAGACAAAAGAAAGCCCCAAGTTCCTCCATCTCCAAAAGGAGGAAGATTTATTTTGGAGATGCACCCAGAAGGGCCAAGGGTGGCAATGGTAATTAAGAGAACCATGATGTACATTATCCATGATGTGGCTTTTTGGAAATGATATGCTATTTTTGGGCATGAGATATCATTATCTATGTTGGGAACAAGATTCCATTTTTTATGAAAATTTTGAGTTGGACCAATTTGGAGAGTTGGTGGTGGTTTTTTTGCCACATGTATCTCATTGCATTATGAATTGTTTTTCTTTTTTCTTCTTTCTCATTTCTTCAAGATGTATAGCTTCTCATGTATGCAAGGAGAGTGTGCTCAGAAACTCAAGGGAAGTGTATGATGCAACCCCTCAAGGGGAGTATGTTCACAATGGATATGTATCATGTCTTCACTATGATGTCAAATGGGGAGATGTTTGTGTGTGTGCAGCTACAGAAGTTAACTTCAGAGAGGGAAGTTTCAACTCGACATCATTAACAAAGGCGAATATTGTTGGCATGTTAGTGTTTCCATTGATGTCACCTAATATATGTAAATAATCCATGAGTCTTATCTCATGTATTGGTTCTATATATATCTTTCATAAGGTTGTCATGATGTGAAATTGTCTCTCGAAAGCTATCATGTTGTATCAAGCTCACTCAAGCTAAGCTACAAGGTTGATTTGATTTGATGCATACCCTGGAATCATGAAGTATATGCCTTGTACTGAATCATAAGGATATTTTTTGGAGGTTTTCATGAACTTTCAAGTTCTCACTACTTGGGGGAGGCGATTATGTTTTCCCAAACATTCTCCTGAGGCAAAGATACCAAAATCCTTGCAGAAGCTGAGTTTTGAGAGGCATACACCATTTTATTTCACAAGAGTAGCATACATACCCAGGTTGACTTCCCAAGAGTAGTGTACACCTCCTCAAAGTGATTTTTCCTAAAAAATTTCACACTTCAAATGTTTTTATGGGTTTTTCTGAAGGCTTTGTTCAAGATTTTTTATTAAAAGGTCGAGAAAGGTCAACTAAAGGTTGGAAAAGGTAAACTAAATATTTGAAAAGTTTCACTAACTTCTAGAATGTGATTAAAGTGAAGAATATTTCTCATTAAGTGAAGTTAGTGTAAATATCAATTCAAGGAGATTGATCTGAATAAATTTTATGGTGTGAAAAGAGTTGTTGAGTGCTCCATCACCTAATACATTTACTGATTTAATTATTCCAAAAAATTACAAATAGGAGGAAGTTATGTGTTTGTCTGGTTGGTTATTTTGGTGCGTGAGAGAGAGTGTGTGCATGGTGTGCTAAGGATAGAATGTTCATATTTCAGTGGTTCTACCAAAATGTGTAAACCTTCATAATTCTACAAAGATCATATATTAGTTGTGTATCAAAATTGTATGCAGGGATTGGAGACTTGTTTTGGAGGAGTGCGTGTAGAGAATTGTTCTCTCATCAAAAGAGTGGCTTAGTGGTAGTTGACGAATATTTTACTGATGATATCATTTGTATTTGTAGCTGTGTTTTAGTCTAGAATATTTTTCTAATATTCATAAATGCTTTTGTATTGAGGTTGTGGCCTCAAACCAGTGCATGCAGATCATTCTATTGTAGAAGTGGTGGCTCCAAATTGCTGGTGGCCAATTGATTTCATTTATAAGAAGTAGAGGCTCTTTGCTAGTGGTGGATAGCTGATGCATGTAAATGAGAATATTTTAAAGCAATAGAGAAGAAGAAGCAACAAAAATTTCACTGGTTTTTTACCCAAGGGGTTTTTCACCTAGAATCTTGGTGTCTTCATGTGATGTTATTTATGTTTTATGTGTGCTTGTTCCTCTCCTTGTTATGTTGAAGTTTATATTCCAAAGAAATTTTTATTTGCGGAAAAAATTGTAATATGTGAGAAATACCTATTCACCCGCCCAGTATTGCTAGTTCTAACAAGTGGTATTAGATTTGGTTCCTTTGTTTACATCTTAACCGCTAAAAGTAGAAATTGAGAGGGGATCATGGTTGGCCAAGAGGTTAAACTTCCTATCTTTTATGGAGAGATCTAGAATGTGTGTAATTTGAGGATGCAATGAAATTTTATGAGCCTAGGAGTTGATGTTTATTCCACTGTGGTGTTAGGATACACATTCCCTAATATTCTTCCTGTGGCTTCTTGCGGCAAGAAGGTTTATCAAAACAATAACAAGGCCAAAAATGTTATTTTGGTTGGACTTAGTGAGATTGAACTTATCAATTTCATGCATTGTAAATCAGCAAAGTATGTTTGTGATAAGTTAGAGAACAAATATGAAGGTAATAAAAATGTGTAGAAGGCGAAGATCCAAACCTACAGGATGAGGTTTGAGAACCGAAAGATGAAGGAACAAGAAAACATTGGTGAGTATTTTCACAGGGTTGAGGACGTAACTAATTTAATCAATGGACTAGATGAGAATTTTGAAGATGAGGTCATTATTCTAAAAATTTTGAGGTTCTTGCCATTGAGATTCAATTTAAAGGTCTCTGGAATTGAGGAAATGGTTGATATGAGCACTATCACCATGGAGAAACTACTAGGGACTCTTACAACATATGAGATGTGCATTGGAGAGGAGAAATCAAAATCTAGTGATGCAGCATTCAAAGCCTCCATGAAGGTCAAAGAACATTCTAGGAAAGTCAAGAAATCCTCCAAGAAGGCCAAGGAATAGGAAGATTACTCTAGCAGTGAATGAGATCAAAAAATTTCTCAATTTGCAAGGAAGCTAGAAAGGGGTTCCGAAAAATACAAAGGAAAACCTCCCTTCAAGTGTTTTGTTTGTGGAAGGGATGGGAATTTTTCTACAAAGTGTCCATTCACAAGACAAGGAAAAGAGGAGAAGAAAAAGGAGACAAAGAGCAAGAATAAAACTCAGAACTATCGAAAAAATAAATCTCAAAAGAAAAAGAGTTCTCACTCCAAAAAGGAAAGTGACTCTTCAAAAGATAGAAATGACCCATCATCATCATAAGAAGAGCATAATGAATGTGGTATTATTGTATTTGAATCTAAATATGGATAATATCTTGAAGATGAAGAGATATATTATGAAGGAGATCTCATTAGTGCACTAGATGAGATGAGAAAGGCAAGACACAAGAATAAGTTGTTGAAGGAGGAAATGCATAGAATGAAGGAGAATAAGACTCATATTGTTGATGATTCCTAAAAGACGCATGTATAGGAGCTAGAAATGTTCAAGGAGACCTTGCTTCAATAGATTATGGTTCAAAAAAACAACTTGGTTGAGTTGCAGTGAGAGAGTGAGTTACTGAAGCTGAATATTTTTAGGGTTCAGAGTGCGTGTTCTCATGAAGAGGACATATTTTTTTCTAAAAACACAGTTGGAGGAGGAAAAAAAGAAGGAGGATGTGCTCACAAATCAACTAGGTGATTAGAAGGATAATTTCCACAAACTTGAAGAAGAAATTGTTGCGTTAAGATATTATCTATAAAAGGAGAAAGTTGAAGCATGTCTAAATAAGAAGTTAATGAAGGGATATAAAACCTTAAAGGAAATTCTCAATGTGGAAAGGTAATTGGAAGGAAAAACTGGATTAGGGTTCAAAACGCCTCAACAAGATGTCAAATATCAATCAAGCTCCAGCTATGCAAATGCTCAAAAAGGAAAATATGGTCAAGCAAATACTTTAGCCAACAACAAGATAAAACAAGACAATGGTACTCCGATCAAATCAACAAATCATTAAGGAGACTCCAAGAATCAACAAGTGAAGAAACCAAGATCTTCCAAATCTACTCCCTCTCAAGGGCAACAAAATGTAAGGTATCCCACTCTATTTTATGTTTATTTCTTTGCATGTCACAATTTTCGACACACGGCCATCAAGTGTTTAATGAAGCTGTTTTCCAAAAGAGATGTCAATAGACCAAGAGTTATTCAAGGCTCTAATATCTTTCATACTAATGATAGGAATCCTTTTTCTCCACTAATGAACTAGATTGATTGTTTTAGATGCAATAAATGTGGTCAGAAAGCAAGTGAATGCATATCTAGCTTCTCAATCTCCTCCATGCAACATACTAAAGAGAGGCCTAGTCAACAGAATTTTATGAGAATACAGAAAGAGAAGGTTGAAATACTCGAAAAATGTGAGCTTGAATTGATAGCTCGTGATTAGCATGGGCGGTGGCTTATTGAAAGTGGATGCTCCAAACACATGACTGGTGATAAGAGAAAATTATTGCAACTAAAGGAGTACGAGAAAGGCAATGTCAACTTTGGAAAGGATGTTGCAATCCCCATCAGAGGCAAAGGAATAGTCATCTTGGATTAAAATACCAAGACCCAAAATGTTCTTTATGTTGATGGATTGAAACACAACCTTATCAATCTGAGTCAGATGTGTGATAATGGAAATGATGTGATATTGAGATCTAAAGAGTGTGAAATCATAAATTCAAAATTAGGAAGGACGGTGGAAAACGTAATCAGGAATGATAGCAACATGCATATATTTTATGACATAGAAAAAAGTGTTGCATGAGAAATTTAGATGAATCTTGGCTATGGCATAGTAGATTGGATCATGTCAATTTTTACCATCTGGTGAAAATCAACAAAATTGGAGCAATTAAGGGTTTTCCAAAATTGTATAAGCCAAGCAACACCATATGTAAGTATTGTTACCTTGGGAAACAAACTAGAGTGAAATTCAAGACTAAGAAGTATTCGACCTCTAGACCATTGGAGTTGGTGCATACAAACATTTGTGGACCTACAAGGAAGCAAATCCCAAGAGGTGAGAAATGTTTCATTTTGTTTGTTGATGACTACACAAGGACCACCTCGATCATGCTCATGAAGGAGAAGTTTGAATATTTTAGAAAGATCAAGTATTTAAGGCATTAGTTGAGAGAAGGACCTAAAGTTCAAGTGAATTAGATCTTACAAAGGTGGTGAGTACATCTAAAGAATTTGAAGAATTTTGTGATTCCAACACGAGATCAAGAGGCAATACTCCATAGCTAGAACACCTCAAAAAAGGGTGTGGTAGAGAGGAAAATAGGTTATCCCAAGACATGGCAAGAGACATGATGGATGAGGTTGGTGTTGTAGATACTTTTTAGGGTGAAGCAAGTGAGGCAACAATATATTTGGCTAGCAAGATCCTCATTAGGCCTAATAGTGACAAAACTCCATATGAGCTGTGGAAAGGGAGACTAGAAAGAGTTGACTCCTTCAAAGTCTTTGGTAGAAAGTGCTACATAAACATAAATGAATAAAAGTTTCGAAAGTTCGAGTCAAGAATTGATGAAGGAATATTCCTTGGTTATTCATTCAATATCAAGGGATACAAATGCTACAACAAGAGGACCAAAAAGGTAATGGAATGCATTGATATTGTTTTTGATGAGGTATTTTTCAAATATGATTATTCCAAAGAGGTTGCGACTGATTACGATTTTATAGAATATGAGGACCAAGAAGAATCATAAAAGGATGCGGAAGAGGAAGAGGAAGAGAAGACCCCCTCTACATAGAAGTCTCCACCAAGTCACATTCAAAAGAAGTATCTTGAATTCAAATCCTTGGGAAAAAGGAACGAGGAGTGCAAACAAGGAGGAAATTTTTGAGTAGCTTAAACCAAGTGCACTTTGCTTTATTGACTCAAATAGAGCCCAAGAGTTTCAGTGAGGCTAGTGAAGACGAGAACTAGATGAAGACAATGAATGAGTTAGATCAGGTTAAGAAGAAAAACACATGGGAGCTAATGTACCAAGGCTAAAGGACAAGAACATTATTGGGACCAAGTGGGTCTTAAAGAACAAGATCAATGAATAAGGAAAAATGGTGAGAAATAATGCAAGACTTGTGTGCAAAGGGTATACTTAGGTAGAAGCTATTTATTTTGATGAAACATTTACACTAGTAGCTAGATTTTATGCTATTAGAATGTTATTTTCCTTTACATGTTACAAAAATGTAAAAGTATATCAATTGGATGTTAAATCATATTTCTTGAATGGTGATCTGGAAGAGGAGGTCTACATAGAACAACTTTAAGGATTTCAGTTGACTAATAAAGAGAATCAAGTTTGCAGGTTGAAAAAAGATCTATATGGATTGAAACAAGCTCCAAGAGCTTGGTATGTAAAGTAAGATAAACATCTACAGCAACAACACTTCAAAAGAGGATCAATAGACAACAATTTATACATAAAATTTGAAGGTGATCATTTTCTAATTATTGTTGTGTATGTAGATGATATCATCTTTGGGAGGGATTTAGAGGAAATGGGATAAAAAAATTTAGAATTGAAAAAGGAATTTGAGATGTAAATGTTGGGTGATCTGATTTTCTTCCGTAGGCTACAAGTTACTCAAATAGATAAAGGAATCTTCATCTTTCAATCTAAGTAGCTAAGGGAGAAATTGAATCAATTTGGCATGGTGGATTGAATCCTTTTGTGTGTGAGAGAGTGTGTGCATGGTGTTCTAAGGAGGAATGTTTAGATTCCAGTGGCTATAGTAGGTTGTTCAGAACTTAGAATTATACCGAGTCAAATATCAGTTGTGAATCAAAATTGTATGCAAGTATTGAAGACTTGACATTTTGAAGGAGTGTGTGTGGAGAATTGTACTCTCATTAGAAGAGTGGCTTAGTGGCAACAGAAGGATCTTTTATTGGTTTTATCATTTGTGTTTGCAACTATGTTTCAGTCCATAGTATCTTTCTAAGCTTCAGAACTATTTGTGCATTAAGGTTTTGGCCTCAAACTAGTGCATGAATATCATTTTATTGTAGGAGTGGTGGACTGAAGTTGGTGGTGTCCAATTGATATTGTTTATAAGGAATAGGGGCTCCTTTCCAGTGGTGGCTAGTTAATGCATGTAAATGAGAATATTTTAAAGAAATTGAGAAGAAGAAGCAGCAAACAGTTTGGTGGTTTTTTATCCTAGGGTTTTTCCACCTAAAATATTTGTATCTTCATGTGATGTTATTTATGATTTATGTGTGCATGTTTATTTCCTTGTTATGTTGAATTTTATATTCTGAAAAAATTGTTATTTGCAGAAAAGATTGCAATATTTTTGCAGTATTAATTCATCCCGCCCCCCCAAACAAGTATTGCTAACTTTTAAAAATATTTCAAGTCAATATAGCATCATAAATATTAAATATCATCAAGTTAATGTAGCATTGACATTATTGACTATTATCATATTTATGCTATTTTTATTTTATTGTTAGCTCTATGTCTTAGCATTTTCCCCATTATCTTTTTCCTTTTGGAGAGTTAACATGCAGCCACTAGAAAAGTTTAATTAGTCATTTCTTGGTTGTTTTCATCTATATTTTCTAGGTAAGGTATGATCAATATTTATTCTCTCACAATTTCTTTCTAAAATGAAAAATTAAAAATAATAATAATAATAATAATTTACCTTAATATTTGTATTAATACCAATAAGACAGCATAGCCATTTTCCTACTCATTAGAATAAGATAGTATGGTGTATTTGGTTAAGCTACTTTTAAATAGATAAATTAGTGGTAGTTGTAGTGGTAAGAGGACTCCCTTATAATATCTGTGTCACATAGGCCATTTTCTATAATTGTTGTGGAGTGCTATTGTTGAATTGGATCTAGTTGCACGTCATACCTCCACTACAATTTGTTCCTATTATCCATTCGTCGTCATTTATGCCTCTAGGATGGCCTAAAATAATAGTAGAGAAAATAATATTAGTAAAATAAAGAATGGAAATATAGGTGGGGAATTCTTACACAAAAAACACATTTTAGAAATGAGTCATTATGGCCTTCAACAGGCTAACATATGAACTTTAGAGCTCCCTCCTATCTAGTTTTGATCACAACAACCTTTGATTCTATATAAAATGGTAATATACGTTAAAAAATAAGAATGCATTACATAAATGTGAACCATGTTATCATTTTGATTTTATTGTGTTTTATTTTACATGTCTACTGACAAGAACTTTAAGGATGCCTATGATAGGCCTTAGAGAAGGAAGATAAGAAAATATTTCAATATACACACAATACCCACAACAAAATTGTGAAAAAACATAACAAGTAAAATAAAGTACTGATTAAATGCTTCTTGGATAATACAAAATTACAAAGCACAATAGGATGCGAGGAAAAGAGACCCTCTAGGGCAAGAAACAATGATCTGAATATACATAGTTTGATCATCTTTTGTTGGAGGCATAGAAGCTCCTTTGAAGGATAGTTCCAAATAAGGCACTTAAGCATTGAGATATAAAGTAAAATACGGTGTGAGAAAGATATACCCTCTAGGGAAAGAAACAATGCAAATGTAGCTATATTAAAACTAGGAACACGTTACAAGAAAACTATATACTTTACATTTGTAATAAAAATAAGAACATCTTAATGAGTTTAAAAGAAAAAAATAGAACATGGATGTGTTAAGTAAGTTTAAAAGAAAAGGATGTAGTATGGACATGTTAAGTAGTGTGTATCATGAGGAAGAGGTAGGGTTAAGCCATGCATAGAAGTAGAAAATAGGGGAAACTTTGAGGATCACACACATCCTACCTATTATATTGAGGCAAGGCAACACAATAGTTTGGAGAGAGAAGAGAGACGAAAGTGATCTTCACTTTCCCTAAAAAGGGAAAGAATATGGATCCCTAGGGAAATATGGGAATTGTTGTTGAGATATACCCCTTTCTATTTTTTCATGTGGCCATCACTAACATCATTTCCAAGATAGCTCTGTTGGCTTGATTTCCTAGTTGTATGTCTTACTTTCCAATATTTTTTTTTATTTTCTATTTAATCACTTGAAGGAGTTGGAGATGTTAAGAGGAAGATAGTGACTATATGATGAGAGATATTTCTTTTCCAAAATCTATGAAAATTTTGAGGAGACGGGTGATCAATTTCTCTCCATCTATCCATTAATATATGCATAGATGTCCCTTCCCTCCCTTGCGAAACACTATTTATATTTCTACCACTAGCCTTCATGATTCATCAATTTAATATCTAGCTCGCCTCTTCAATTCCTTATTATGATAAATGACGGTAGAGGAGCCAACACTCAATCCAAAATTGAAAGAAGGTCAGTTATTTCCTACTCCAACTAACAACCCATGAGATATGTTATGGAATTGGTTGTTATACTTTTTTATAGATAAATGAGCTCTCTTGTAGCTAGCTCAAAAAATTTAAAATGCCCTACAATGAACGGTTGCGTAAGAAATCTTCAAGGTTATCGATGTTTTTTAGTGCGATGTCCTTGATCTCTTCATCGGACATTCCATCTTTTCTCTACAACTAGAAAGAGAGAAGAAATGTTTAATAAATGGCATGCCCTTTTCTTCTAACATAATGTGGCACAAAGAAATAGACAAATAAGAATATGACTATGTCATAGACCTCAAACTTGTTATTAGATAAAAATTTTGCACTATTAATCTCAAGGCAAAGATGGTTGTTATTTTTTCTTTATTTTTTAATCTTTGGGATTATTTTGGACAAGAAAAGTAAAAGTATTTCAAAAGTTGGAAGCAATGACGGGTTTTGCAACATAAAGATGGCTCAAGTCACAATAGTCAAGCCCACTATGAGAAAGCACAAGCTATTTTTTTATGATGATCCATTCATTACCACCAGACATGCAAAAGAATAGGCATAATGATCACCTTACAACCCATCTGCGAGACTAGTAGGGATGTCTCTATGCTAGTTAGAGGTAGTCATCCAACTAATGAACCAACAGGAAAAAGGTGAGGTGGATTAAACAGTTAATCCATCATGTCATAACCATCCAATGATACTACAATACTTTGGCTTGGCCCCTAGATTGTAAATAAACATGTATGTATGAAACCTGGGCTAGTGAGGCAAGGATTTCATTTGGGGCTAGTGTTCTTGTGTGTATATGTGTTTATATGTTTTAGGGGGGCGAGTTACTATGTGCATATAATTTTTTACATGTTTTTGGCTCAATATGTCTATGTGTATATGTTTTATATGTTTTGGGGCCAAAGAGCCTAGTTTTGTAAATATGAAATTACATGTTGGGTGTGGAGCTTGATTATCTTCTTTATTCAGAGGTATCGCTACATTGGACCCCAGTTTTAAATGGGATGGCAACACTGCCCATTAGTTCACCGCCAAGAGGCTCTAGGGGGGGGGGAACGACGATTTTTATGAGTCCCCCTAGGCGGGGGTTCTAGGGCAGCACCCCCAAAGCTAAAAATAGATGTAAAACTACCTTGTAAAATATTGTAATTTTGTAGTCAATTTGAGCCATTGATTAGGCAAATGATCTAACCATAGAAGTTATGCTGAATTTAGGGTTTTTTTCCCTAGAAGGAAACCCCTTGCTATATATGAGGGAATTGTATTGCGGCTATGTAGATGTGTATTCTGAGCTAGAAAAAGGGAGGAGATTGTGTGAGAGCGAAGAGGAAATTACATCGGACTGATGTAGATTGTATCCCTTCATTTTGTTGGATAATATAAAAGGAAGGATTGGTTTTTTCTCCATGGATGTACCCCAAATTGGGTGAACCATGTATATCTGTGTCTCTCTTGTTTTATACATTTTCTTTGTTTGTGTTTCTGCAATATTTTATGTGTTCCATTGCTCTATAATATATAATTTTCTAACAACGGGTATCATAGTCGAAGGTCTATTTGGCTAATAAACTCACAGGAGAGAAGGGTTCCTCGTTCGAGTGGAAGATGCAGATGGAAGATAATCTGTATCATAAGGATCTTGACTTACCGTTGAACGAAAAGAAAAAAAAAACAACAAGTATGATAGACACAAAATGGGATATTCTAGATAGAAAGACACTTGGAATAATACAGTTGTGCCTAGCAGTGTCAGTAGCCTTTAATATTTCAAAGGAAACTAGAATAGAGGGTTTAATGTCGTCATTGGCCAAATTATATGAAAAACCCTCAGCCTAAAATAAGGTATTTCTTATTAAGCGTTTATTTAATATGAAGATGTCAGAAGGTGGATTTGTTGCAGATCATTTAAATGAATTTAATATGGTTACCAGTCAATTAAGTTATGTAGGGGTAACATTTGATGATGAAGTTAGGGCTCTGTTATTTCTGTGCTCATTGCCAGAAATTTGGAATTGTTTAGTTATGGCCATTAGTAATTGTGTCTTTGGATCTAGTACTTTAAAGTTTGATGATGTTTTTAGTGCAGTCCTTAGTGAGGAAATGCGACAAAAAAGCTCCAGTGAGACATAAGGTAATGCGTTGACTACAGAGACTAGGGGAAGAAAAATGGAAAGAGGAAAGAGACTAGGATATCAAAATAAGTCAAGGAAAATAGATCCAAGTCCAAATCAGGGATAGTGTGTTGGAAATGCAGGAAGAAAGGACACTTGAAGAAAGACTGAAAGTCTCTAAAGGGAAAAGAAGGAGATGCACAACAAGAAAAAAATCATGAAGCAAATGTGGCGGGTGATGTGTTGAAAGATGCTTTGATTCTTTCTTTATAAAATATTATTGATGCATGGGTGGTAGATTCAGGGGCCTCATTCCATGCCACACCTAATAGTAAAAATTTTCATGATTATGTTCAAGGATATTTTGGACAGCTTCGTTTGGGTGATGATAAACCCTATAAAATCATTCGAATGGATAAAGTTTTCATAAAGAAACAAAATGGAAACCAATGGCTATTGAAGGAGATAAGGCATGTTCCATATCTGAAGAAAAATCTAATTTCAATAGGGTAGTTGGGAGGTGAAGGTTGTGCAACTACTTTTACAGATAAAACCTAGAATGTCACTAAAGAAGCCCTCGTAATAGGAAAAGCAGAAAAGTTTGGTACATTTTATTTATGCAATGGTATTTCTAATTTTGTTAATACTTTAACCTCTATTGGAGCAGATACATCATTATGGCATCATAGGCTCAGGAACATGGGTGAGAGGGGAATGCAGATTCTGCACTCAAGCTAAAAATAGATGTAAAATTGCCTTGTAAAATATTGTAATTTCGTAGTCAATCTAAGTCGTTCATTAGGTGGATGATCTGATAGTAGAAGTTATGTTGAATTTAGGATATTTTTCCCTAGAAGACAACCCCTCGCTATATATGAGGGAATTGTATTACGACTATGTAGATGTGTATTCTTAGTGAGAGAGAGAGAGGAGATTTTGTTAGACCTAAGAGGAAATTATGATGGATCTATTGTAGGTTATATCTCTTCATTTTGTTGGATAATATAAAAGAAAGGATTGGTTGTTTCTCCATGGCTAAGTACCTTTGTCATGAGTTCCTAGAGGATTTTCATGAAGCCCAAGAGGATGGAAATGTATTCCATTATGCATGGTTACTGCTATTGATTGCATTGATAGCCTAGAGGATGCTTGAAGATAGCCAGTTCCCAATGCTAGATCCAGACTTGTGCGAGGTTGCTAAGCTTTCCTCATTGTGGGCTACAAAGGACCCCGACTATATCATTGGAACCAAGATGGTTTGGGTCTTGTTCAAGGCAAAGTTTCATATGGTGATCAACTAATGGCCACAGTTGTAACCTAGTCTACATGCACGATACACAAATATCGTAGATTTCAAAGCAAATTTTCACAATCTGTCCATATGCGCAGAGAAGGATTCTTCAGGAACATGACAAAATTTTCCATATTTAGTCACGGAGGATGACATTATGGGGATCATCAGAAAATGGTCGAGCGATTGGCTCACCCCAACTGGTGAAGCTGCGAGAACAAGTAAGGTTGTAGAAGGAGATACGGGGAAAACAACAGCTGCAACAGCGACCAAGAAAGACAAAGAGAAAGAAGCATAGAAGGATTCTAAGAAATACAAAGAAGCACAAAAGGATTCTACAAAAGAGAAGGGAGTGCAAAAGGAAAAGGATTCTACGAAAGAGAAGGAAGAAGATCTGTGTCTCTCTTGTTTTATGAATTTTCTTTGTTTGTGTTTCTGCAATATTTTGTGTTCCATTTCTCTATTATATATATTTTTATAACATTACATGCATATTAATAAAATACACTATTTTTGTAGACCGAGTTAGAAGAAAAGATTATGGGGGGATAAGACTCCATGAGCGTTAAAAAAAGGGGCCTTTGTATGACTTAATAAATATTAAAAGTGCACATGTTTTTCACTCAAGTCCATCAAATGACTTTAATGGGTTCCCTGTGTCAAGAGAGTTTCATGCACATAAAAGTGATGATGTTGGTGGTAATCAACACACATTCTACAAGATTTGATTAGGGAAAGGCACTAGACACCTTAATGGGAAACAGGGTATGACCCTATGACATGTAGGATAGGTTCCCCAGTGTGAGGGCCTAGAGGGTACCTGGAGACCCCTAAAGGCAGCAGGAACTCATAGAATCCATAAGGATATGAGACATCCCTCACTATATATATTGGACATCCTAAATATAGTGGCACAACCTATGGGACAATGAGTGCAGAAAAGGGGGTGCACTATTTAGATGTGGGGATGATGGGGGATGTTCATGTTGGTTGGAGGTTGTTGGGGTTTGGTGAATTGGCCTTATTCATATTTGGTATTGGTCATGTACTTGGTTTGAAGTAACTTGTTTCCCTATGGATTTGAATTCCCAACATGCGGTGACTCACTACTGAAAGAATATGAGTGGTGTGGTCTATGCTAGAGAGGAATGTTTGAGATATGAAACTAGTGGTATCTTTAACCAAATAAGTATTAATTTAATTTTTTATTGAATTGTATTGTAATTAATTATGTAATTACGTCAATTTCATATGCATAGTAAATAATGGTATGGGTATGTGCTTATACTCATGTGCATGAGAGCATCGTATGTTAGAATGTGTTTAGCTATGCATATCATATGTACAAGTAATATTTTCTTGTTCCTGAGCCTTATTGATGGGTATATAAAAAATATCTCTCACTCAATGTTGTGTATATATATAAATAAATAAAGAACCACACTTGGAATTTCCTAACAATCTTCAATCTAGGTTGATAAGGAAAGAAAAGAAACACACATGGAATTACCCAACACACTTCAATCCAAGTAAATAATGGGTGGTTGGCTTACAAAGAGGGCTTGAGCAATTCAAGTTCAACTTCAAACTGCTTGACAATATAGTTATTCATGAATGTTTGTTCATTTCTATGTACTTTTTGTGTTTATTTTATAACTATACCTACTTTAAATTTCAATGTGCCATGTAGCAAGGAGATTACTTCGCTTCTCTTCCAAACCCAATTCGACTAGTCTACTAATCTATGATAGAGAAAGAAAATAGTAGTAGGTGGAATGAGTCACTTCATGGGCTAGATAGTAAAGAGGGACAACCTACTACAATTTGTTCTCTTTGGCATTGGATGCGCAATGAGTTAGACAAAGAAATGGTGCATAAGAAATGAACTTCCTAGAACTATGTAGGTCATTGAAGCTCACATAGGCATTGAGTTAGCGAGTGGGTGGGAAGCTAATGAGTTGAGAAGTGCAGTGATTAGGAGTATAGATTTGAATATACCATATCATCAACTATAAAAAAACATCACAAACCAAGATAATGGCTAGCAAGGCAGGTTTGAACACAACATATTATGAACCTCCCAAACCATTCCAAAGCATGGGTAAAACCATCATAATCACTAATAATTATAGCATTGACGTCATTAATTCAACTAATTAAATAATTTGTTTTATTTTAAAAAATAATTTAAATATTTGAGAATTGTGAGGAAAAATTAAACCCTCCATTTATTTAGAGGCATCAATTATATTCATCCAATCAAAAAATCAAATACAAGTTTTGTAAATTCATAAAAGTATCTTATAATTTAGATGATAAAAATATAAATTAAAACTACGGGAACCAACTTTTTTAAAAAAATCAAATTCTTATAAATTAATATAAATTCAACAATATTTTACTGCGACCCAAAACTATAATACGAGGTAAGCACTGGAAATATCAACAAGTTTAGATGAATTCTATAGGTTCATTTCATGTTTCATATAAGAACCCATGAAGCAATTCTATTAGGATAAGGCCAAACTCGCACAAAATAACATTTAAAGTAAATTTAAGAAAGATTTATCCCTTCAATGCAGCATCATTTAAAGAAATATGGTAAGATTCAAGTCGAAGTAATTAATGAACAATGTAAGGTGATCTCTTGAAAGTGACCATGCATCTATTTCATGCTGGGCCATTTAATGAGAGATTGTCAAGTAAATGAAGGACTTGGATGTTGCTCTATGGGAATTTCCAAGGCGGCCAAGTTACAAGTTGTTTCTAAGGCGGCCAAGTTACAAGTTGTTTCTAGTTTACATATAAGTTTAGAGGTGGATGAGTTGGAGTCAAGTTCCATCTTTTCCCACTTCTTTTGGATGCTATAATTTTGCCTTTCTTGCTATTAGGGAAGTGTTTCGAGGCATTGTTGTTAGTTGGAGCTTGTATTTTGGGTTGGGACTTCCTTATTCTGGACAATATTTTGGAATGTATCCCATCTCAATATTTGAACTAGTGCAACTAGTGGGTCTAATTCTGTCTGCCATCTACATCCTATATTTGCTTAGTTGTTATCATTTGTGGGCCTCCAAACGTAAAACCTAATCTTTGCAGGCTTTGAATATGTATATTTCCAACAAATCAGAGAAGAATTCTAGGGGTGAATTTGTGTCATTGGAGGTGCCCCTACGAAAGAAGTCAAAGAAGTTCTCTTGGGTATTTACTAAGTCATACAAAGATATTAGTTTTGTTGTTGTTATAGGTGGTGGAGGTGCTTAGGTTTTTGGTGTTGATGGTGTTATTGAATGCCTCATGAGGCATTTGGTTGGTTAGTTATAAACTTGTTTATCCCTACTTTACATGTATTTTTCTCTTGACTTAGGGACTGGGGTGGTGGTTTGGTGTATTTTTCGATGGTCACATTTTTATTCTGATATCATTTTTAGCTTACTTCGATGCCTTTCGGTCACATGTACTTTTTTTATTCAATCCCCAAGGTCTGCTCTGATCACATATTCTCCTAGTATTTTCCTTTCTAGAGTGGTGGCATCTGGCTCTATTCATATCTCTAGTCGGGATTTTTTTTATTGTTACAAATATCCTTTTTTTCCACCTTTATAAATATGGTGTGCTTCCAACTGAATCTCCCAGTTATTTCCCTTTTTGGGTGGTCGATACAATTCAACCATTGGTCTTGGTTAGTGATCCATATTTCATACATTCTGAGTGTCTCATGACAATGTTCATTATATTGTGCCTCGTGTATTTATTTTGAGACCTCGGGATTATGTTATACCTGATTTGGTAGGTGGTACTAGGTGATTTTCTTTGATCTTGGTTTATATGGGAGTTACCTTATAATAATTCTCCTGCTTGGGTGGTTGGGATTTTTATTTATTTTATTCTTGGCTCGTGGGGTGGGGTGATGGATGTCTTGGAGGCTGATGTATCTACATAGGAGGCATTTATAAAATCCATGATGGAAGCTGAGTTGGAATTCACGAAGTCTGGGCCCACCTCAAATCAACCAAGCATTTATAAAATTCGTTCATGCCACCTGCTTCCTGATTCTTGTCCACGTGAACAAAAATATGAGGATCGTTCTTCCAATCAACTATATTTTGCCCACCAACATCATTCCTCGCATCGTTTATATGGTAAGACAATCAAGCCATCCTCTAAACCAAAACTTCTCAATTTTGGTCAAGACATTCTATGGGATGGGGTCACTAGTCTTTAAAAGAGGTCATTGGTGGGCCGATGGTTCTTTGCTAACATTTCTAAAGGTGACATGCAGTACTAGGTGTGGACCTTATGGACCCCCGTTCTTGGATATAATCCAGAATTTCTTTTATTGATGAACTCTTGGTTCTGTATCCATTTCCTACACCAAAAAAATGTTAAATGTATCCTTAAATCACCATGGGTGTGTTTTCATGGCTTCCTTCTTCTTCACCACTAATATATAGGGTTTAATACCCTATTAGATACCCCATGTAACAATATTGTTTGGGTTAAATTATGGGGGCTACCTCTAGAATTTTGGGCGCCTCGGGCTCTGGAGGAGATAGGCAACTCGGTTGGCCATTTTCTTTATATGGATCCAAGATGTTTGGGTGCTCGGGACAAGTGGGTGGCTTGGATTCTGTGGAAATTGATTTCAAATGACGTCTCTCGGAGCACATTGATTAGGAAGGGGGGGTGATTAGGCTCCGCCAATGACTAGACTATTGGGGTATACCTTTTTGTTGTCTCTTTTGCCATCATAATGGTTATTTACTGGAGATATGTCCTCGATGCTATTTTTCTCCTGTCAATGCCCCGTATCATGTGGGGAGACATGGCCACGGAACTTTTCATCGATCGTATCTGGCTTGTCACAAACATGAACAAGGTATTGTTGCTCTAAATATCCAGTCTCCCTTTTTTGTTTATGAAGTTTCTTCCACTTCTACTATCTCCCTTCCTTCATCCCCAATGTCCTCTTCCCCTCGCATGGAATTTTCTAAATTGAAATATTATCTTGTACTTGGTGAGGGGTCTCAAAATTCCCTCAATTTGGATCCATCGAAGCCTAGACAAGCTCCCATGTCTTCTTTGTCATTTAACCCCCTATCGAAATCTCTTCCTAACAATCGCTCATGTCTTCCCCCTTTTTGATGAGCTAGTTCTCTTACCCTTTGATGGTGAACCTACCATGTCGCTGCATCTGTCTTCATCTTCTCCGCCCTCGGTTGATTCCCCCCTCCTTGCCCCAAAATTTGGGTGGGACTGACTTGGAATTCCTAATGTTGAACCTATCTTTGGCCTAGAAAAGTTCTCCATCCAAAAGTCAGGGGAAACACCTTCTACCCCATGTATTAGTCATGATTCGACACTGAACATCATTGTGCATCAAAAAGGATGACAAGGTAGTCAAAATTTTAGGGGTCGATCATTTCCTAAACTTCTGGACTTTCAGAGAAACTCTAATCTCATATATGCCCCATTTTTTCCTCCTCTATTTCACAAGCCCTTAGAGCTAATGTTCCTATTTCGGGGTTCCCCTTATGAAGATTCTTCCTCTCAATATTTGTGGCTTAGGGGATGCCACTAAAATATCCTCCCTCAGACACCTCATCCTATCAGTATACCATTTCATCATTATGATTGAGGAGATGATGGTTATCAAGGAGAAAGCCATCAATTATTTCTTATCCATCTATCCTACATGGAATATTTCTATGGTAGACTCTTCTGGCTTATCGGCAGACTAGTGGCACTTTGGGATCCTATATGGGCCAATATGATGGCCTACAAATGTTTTTCGTGTATATTTTTGTCATGACATATTTGAGGGTACTCTAGTCGTATTCATCTCCTCAACTTATATGCCCCTTACATAGATAGGATGATATTCTGAGATAGGTTGGATGCCTGTGGATTATTGAAAATTGGCTCCCTTATAATCGTCGCTGATTTCAATGCTACTTTATCAAGGGAGGAATGTTGGGGGGCTCGAAGCAGAATGGACCCTTTGGCAAGGCGCCTTATTGAACTTTTTGATGACAATTACATTGTGGATGTTCTTCCCTCTCCCCTGTGTCCTACTTGGAACAATGGCAAGTCGAGAGAATATCACATTGGTAAGATATTGGACCACTTCCTCGTCCAAGAAAACCTTATGGATACTTTGAGTCATTTATGTTCCTAGGTCGTCTAGTCATACATTTCAGATGACTCCCCGATTGTATTTCAATGGAAGTTGGAGAAGTTTTGTCAGGGGACCATGTTTAAGTTTAATTGGGTCTGGTTAGAGGATTTTGATTTTAATAATCTGTTTAATTCCATCTGCATTTCAGTTCAAGGTGAGCTTAGAATTTCGGCTATGAATCTGATCTCTAAGAAACTTGAAACATTGAAGAGTCAAGTTCGAACTTGGGAACGAAATAAAAAATTCCAACTAAAAAGAAAACTATAAGAGAATATTCTAGAAATTGATAGACCAAGAAAGATTCTTGAAAATTTTGCACCCTCCACCTCAAACATAACAATACTTAAAGACCTTGAGGGAAAGAAGCAGAATATTTTAAAGATTCATGAGACAACATGGTGTCTTAAGAGCAGGGCCATTTGGTTAAAGGAAGGAAAACAAAGCACTCGCTCCTTTCATCAATATGGAGATCCTCGGAGGAATGTGAATATGATTTGGGACATTCAGGCCTATTGCTAGGAGACTACATAATCCACTACTGAGATTCAAAGCGAGGTGGTAAAGTATTTTGAAAAATTTCACTCTACTCGGGGAGTTGTTAAGATTGAAGATCTATTATGGGGGATTGAAGAGTTCCCATGCATGTTATCAGATGTTGATAATGAGATCATATATCACCTAGTCTCAGTGGAGGAAATTCGTATGGTATCGAAATCCTTCTCAAAGGATAAATGTTGTGGACATGATGGCTAGACTGTTGAATTATTTCTACATTTTTATGACATGATGTTCTAGAATCTTCTTGACATGATGGAGTAATCCTGCATATCAGGCCTCATTTCTGGATCCATTAATTCTACCTTTATTACTCTCATTCCTAAATTCTCACATTCATCCTCTTTTGTGCACTTTTGTCCTATCTCCCTGTGTAATATATCATATAAACTCATCTCAAAAGTGAGTATTGGTCACATCAAAGATAAACTCTCAGAACACATCACTCATGAACAGTTTGGCTTGTTGTCAAGTAGGTTGATACATGACACAATTGCCACTTCTTGGGAATGTTTACACTCCATCCACTCTAGAAAGGTGGAAGCAGTAATCCTGAAATTAGATTTGCAAAAGGCTTATGATTGCATTGATTGGGCATTTATTTGCCTCATTCTTAGTAAGGTGGGACTAGATGTTTGCATTGTAGATTAAAGCATGGCCTGCATCACCTTAGGAAATTTTGTTGTCATTATAAATGGTTTTCCGTCGAATTTCTTTTAGGCAAACAGAGGATTAAGACAAGGGTGCTCTCTTTCACCCTTACTTTTCATCATGGTCATGGATGGTCTCAACTTAAAGATTAGGAAGGCTAGATGTATCGACACTTTCATAGGTATTAATATGTAAAACAAGGTGGATGTTTCACATTTGTTCTTTGTAGATGATTATATCACCTTTGGACATGTACCAAGAGCACAGCGGGAAGTTTTACATGTTATTATTAAGAGGTTTGGGGACGCTTCGGGTATGATTGTGAATGGTAACAAATCCTTTCTTTTATATTCTAATGGGGAGGTGGGGTATATAGAATACATTGTTGATTTATTCGGGGTTGGGATAAATAAGGTGGGGGGTGGTATGATCTATTTTGGTTTTCATTTAAAACCAAAAAATTACAATATTAGAGACCATTCATGGCTCCTTCACAAGTTTCTTCATAGGCTGGACAGATGGACTCACAAATGACTCTCTTTGGGAGGGAGATATACGTTGATCCAATCGGTCTTACAACAATTATCAATGTATTAGTCTCATTTATTTTCCCTCCCAAAGACTATGATAAAGAAGATTTGATCCATTATCACCCGCTTCCTTTGGTCTAGTAACATAAATAAAACTAAATATAATTTGGTCAGTTGGGAGAAGATTGCAAGGCCTAAGGATCTTGGAGGTTGGGGATTATTGCATATGAATATTTTCAGATGGGCACTCCTAATTAAATCTATTTGGACAACATTACTCAGTAGTGGGATTTGGTAGGATATCATCAAACATAAGTACCTAAGGAAGTTGGCCTTCAAGGAATGGTTCAATAAAGGCGGCATTGGTATCAGTAAGATATCCTAAATTTGGTACACTTTTCATAAAATAAAAGGATGGGTTTTTCAACTTCTGAGATGGTCTTTTGAGTCAAGTACAAAGGTTTTAATCGGCATCGATCATATTGTTGGGGTCAGGCCAACAATCCAACTTCCAAATGAATATATTCTTGTACTTCACTCTAGGGGACTAATATTTCTCAGTCATATCATTAAATGTTGGAGTGGTCAATAACCTATTTGGAAGGAAGTGGATGACATTGGACTAGTCAGGACACAAGTGGGTCGCTGGAAAGACTATTTGATGGAACTGCGGCGAGCGGAGTTATACAATATGAGAGGGGAGATGAACTCACTCAGTTTGGTAAAGTACAACGAGCCTTGGTGGTGGTAGCAGAAATCTACAAGTATATTATTAGTTTTTATTATTCATTATCTAACATTTGTTGGTTCATAATTGCCTAGCAAGAGTTTATTCCTATTAAGATTATCCTCTTCATATGGTTGGTTTAAAACAACAAGATTTTGACGTGGGATAACACGTCCAAAAGGGGGCCACCAGGGCCTGGGTTGGTGTCCTGTCTACTCTAGTTCAAATGAAATTGTCCTTCACCTATTCCTTCAATGTTTTGTATCTCTATAGGGTTGGTTCCAGGTCCTCCGGACATTGAATGTTCCTTATAGATTCTACAACTCTGTGGATTAGTGCCTTAGCTGGTGGATCACAAGAATGGGGCCAAAAAAATCATACCTTTCTATATTATATGGGAGTTATGGAAAGCTCAGAAAAACCGGGTTTTTAATGGCAGTCTGGTCAACACCACCCGCATATGTCACAAAATTCTGGCATGGGTTGACACACAAGTTGGTGAAGTACAGATGAACCAAGATGCCACATACCATTATACTTTTTCCTACATGTATATTTGATGGGCTGCTCAGGTGGGAAATGTGGTTGTCAAGCTTGGATCAGGTTTTCTCTTCATTCCTACTACAAACTTTTTTGGCAGGTCGGCAATGGAACCAACACTAGAGTTGAAGTTTTGGCTCTCTAGGGGCAACTTTGGTTTGCCAAAATCAAACAAATTCATCATATTCACATATATGGCTCTTTAGGGGATGCTTTGGTTCACCAGAATAAAATAAATTCATCATATTCACATATATGGTGATTCCAAGTCGCTCATTGATGGCATCCAGGGACTTTCTAATTTTTCTTCATCTCATCTCAAATTCTTGATGGACCGTATTGTGTTGTTAAGACAAGGGCTTCATACTTTACATTTCAGCATATATTTTGAGAGACGAATAGGGTAGCAGATGACCTCTCCAAACAAGGTCTTCACACTCCTGTTGATTTAATACTTTTTAGCTTTGTTGAGGATGCCTTGGTGCTCAAGGAAGGCACCATGCCCATCAACTAAGTATAAGATATATGGTTGCTATTTTATCTCAGCTTTTTATGGACATTTGACATAAATTTTTGTAATATTATGTGATAAAACACTCTAGGGGTGACTCATGATTTTATTTTTTTTTGTGACGAAGTTCTTGGTCCTCTCCCTTCCGATTTTTTATGGGGAAATGATGATAAATATGTTACATAAACTGATGTATTCTTTTCTGGGACAAAGTACTGACTAAAAATGATAGACAATATTGTTAAAATTATACTTTACATACATTAATAAAATGTAATGGGTATTTATATATGAAATAAAATTAAATTCTTATCAATAAAATAAAAAATTGTCTTTCAATTATGTGGATAGGTGTGTCTATTTTATAAAGGATTTTTATAATTTTATTTAATTATTAATAATTATTAGATAGATGGTAGATATTTTTGGAATATTCATAGTAGTATAGACAAATAATAGATTGAGATCTATCTCCACAGTGGTTATACTCTTTTTTTCCTCTCAATTAGATTGATTAATTAAAAAATTGTTTTGAGAATGTGGTTTTGATCCATGGAATTGTGACAAAGCCTATATACAAATTAAGAATATCCATGGTAAAGTGGGAGTAAATCTCCATGGTTAAAAATCTTGTTTCCTGATTTTTTAAATACATATATGTTTCACTTATATATTTTTTTATAATTGTTAATAATAATAGTTTAAAATAAAATTATAATTTAGTTTATCTTGATGATTTTTAAATTTTAGCAACTTGAAATGTATAATAGAATATTTTGATACTTATTATAGATTGATGTATATTGGCACTTATAAACCATTTAATTTATATGGCTACACTAGTATAATATCAAATTAAAATACATGCATTTTTACTAATAAATCATTTGGTTTTTAGATTTTTTGACCATACAATTTTGGACTACATTGTGATTTTTTATTATTTATAATAGTTCTAAATGTGCATATAAATTTAATACCTTAAACATTCTTATCATATTCAAATTATATAACTCAAACTTACAATTTTAAAAATCTCTTCCTAAATGAAAATTAAAATGATAAATTAAAAAAACAAACAAAACAAAACAAAACATGTGAAAATGTATTTTAGTTAGATTAAGTTGTTGAAATAGGTATTGGATGTTTTGAGGCTTTTGGCCATAAATTTTGGTCAAATCTTGATTTGTGTAGTTTAAAATGGGGTTTTAACTATATATATGGATTGAGCATCATGAAAAACCCTTGGGCATTTAGATTGCGGAGAGTTGACAACTTAACTTGTGATTCCAACAAATCTCTATCAAAATTCTACACATATTAAACGAGAAAATTAGCTTAAATGACCACAGCTTCAAAATAAAGTAGTCTAACCACTTTACAAATTTGAAATAATGGAATACATGTAAGATTTTAGAAATCTAGTTAAAGCTGTCAAACTTCAAGATTTTGGGTGCCACAGGGGTTCTTGATGGTGCTGAATCAAAAATACTTAAACACTCTAACAATCTGCTTGTTTGGAAAAAAAATTATCAGATCTTGACCAGAAATTTACAGTCAAAATTATAACCTCCATAAACAACGCCCTTTAAGGTGGTCAAATGTACCAAAATCTGCCCCGGTCAAGTTCACCTCCGTATTTGATAACAACGGACCGCAGTGTAAGGCTTTATCTAACCTTGTCACATCACACAACATGTTTTTAGCGGCGACTTGAACATTGCTACATGGCGCGAATGACGCTTGAATGGGGAGGATATCAATCTGGACCAGAATGGAGAGATGCCGGATCTGCAGCAATTGTTATGAAAAAGAGACAGCCAGAACAAAAGAGCCTGCGATGATGTTGCCTTAAAACACGGAGAATCTCCTCGCTTTGTCGGAGTTAGTTTGTTTGAGTCAGTCGCTTTCTGCGGAGCTCGTTGGTTTCAAACCGTAATGAACGAAGCCCACAAAATTCCAAAATAACATTGAACCATGGTGTTATATGTGGACTCCATTAATTGGTACACAAATCCAATCTACTAGGAATAAATTGTTTCGTCTTTATCCTGTTAAATTTCCAAGCTGAGGATCAGTGTCGAATATCTTTATCCTGTTAAATTTCCAAGCTTAGGATCAGTGTCGAATATCAAAATATATGACTCAAGTAAAACTCAAACCAAAAAATTCGGTTACAGTTGAATCGAAATTTTCATATAATTTTATCTTAAAAGAGATGGATTTGTTAACATTATAAGTGCTTTAAAATAGTTGAGATAAGATAATATAAGTGTATTTTTGGTTGGAAAATTTGTTGAGTTGAGAAGCTCATTCTACAGATTAATTTAATGTGCAAAGCTGTCCATAATTAAATAATTATACAAAAAGTTTAAATAACATCAACTCATAAAAAAATTTACACGTGAAGAAATTAAATCCCTCTACGCTCATGTTAGATCCGTATTTAAAATGGATCTATGCCTATTATAACTCATTGTCAAATCAGTAATAAGAATAATTATTATTAATGTTATTTGTGAATTTTTAATCATTCTTATTCAAAGAAAACCATATTCTCTGAAATTACTTTGTTGATTCGTCTATAAGGGCACTTTCCCTCCTGTTAACATACTCCAAAACTAAGAAATTTGAGTTTCCTATCATAGTTTTAGTATAGTTTCATCTTAATCACAGATCTAGTAAGAGTCTGGATCTAGCAAGAGACTTAAGAATAATTATTATTAATGTTATTTATGAATTTTTAGTCATTCTTATTCAAGAAAAACCATATTGTCTGAAATTACTTTGTTGATTCGTCTATAAGGGGCACGCTTTCCCTCCTGTTAACATACTCCAATGTATGAAATTTGAGTTTCCTATCACAGTTTTAGTATAGATTCATCTTAATCACAGATCCAGTAAGAGTCCGGATCTAGCAAGAGTCTCATCTCTGGAGGTGAAAATTTCTTTTAAAATGTAAAATTTGAATAAAATGTTTGCACCTCTTGAATATTGATTTCACTTGTAATTTTTCATTGTTTATGTTGTGTGTTTTAATGTATAAAATGAATAAAATTTTATTTGGGTAAAAATAGTGAGACTGTTTATTTTAGTTATTAAAAAAAATAGTTTGTTTTCAATTGTTTAAAATAATGTATATATATGGTTCATTTCTAACTTTGAACTATATTTCTTCATAAAATTGACATAAGATTATGTTGTTTGATATGGACATCTAAATATTTTATTTATGGTTGAGAGTGAGAATGAAATATTTTTACCACTTTTTAGTATGGACTTTTTTAATACCAATGTGAAATATTTTATTTATAGTTGAGAATGGGATAAATATTTTTACCACTTCTTTTTACTATAGTTACTGAAAATAAAATTATTGATATTTTATAATACTTTTAATTAAACCAACTAAATATGTATATTCATTTTTGTTTTTTATTTTATATAATTTTTTCATTTAAATATTTTTTTATTTAAAAGAAATATATATCAGCTCCAGAAATAATATACTTACTCATCTCTTATACTCAATTATAAAAATAATATTATTAATAAAAATAATAATATTGTGATGACACCACAATAAACTCAAAAGCTATTACCAATTTAACTGCAACGACCCCTGCCAAGCGATCACGAGAATCCTTTGCCAATCAAACTACACATGGTAGTTGCAGATGTAATTTAACAAAATTGTCATTGAAGTGGAGCCATTTATGTATGAATAGTCATTTATGAAGTAGGTGCAGCTGATCTCAGAAAAACTGGAGTCCGGCAGATTAAAGCACAAGTGCTTGAAAAACAAGTGGAAGTGACAACTCTATGGAAAAGAAAAGCCAAACCCAGAAATTTGTCTGAGGGTTATTTTACAGCGTACTGTGATGTGTAAAGTTGTCAGTTTATCATTAAAATTGAGATTTTGTTATTTTGGTTATATAAAACATTTAAATAATATGGACTCATAATAAAATTTACAGGTGAAGAAATTGAATCTCTTGGTCAGTTAGATCCATATTTAAGATGGATCTACATTGGTTGTACAAACATTAGTGAACAACTTAATTGTATATGAAGAAAACCATACAAAACATTCAAATAATATCGATTCATAACAAATTTACACGTAAAAAAATTAGATATCTTTAAACTCATATTAAATTATGTCAGACAACGCTCACAAACACATAATAATTATATGTATTATCCTTAGGTCGTGCCAAGATTTTTTTATCATTATATATTGCAGTGGACCCAAAGCTCCTCGGAGAGTTGATGCTTGCGCCTGTGATGGGAATTTGCATTATGTGCAGGGATCCGGGAATCGTAACCCCTGCGCTTGGGGTCTATTGCAAAGAAGAGAGAAGACAATATAAACCAAGATCTCACTTGTGACGTCGCTTTGTGTTCAAATAACTATACAAACGCCACTTGATTCAACGCCACTTGAAGATGATCCTATATTTGGCACCAATATTTAGCGTGAAATAGTTTATCGATGTCTTTATTTTAATGTTTGAGTGTGAAATAGTTAATCGATGTCTTTATTTAATGTTTGAGTGTGAAATAGTTAATCAATGTCCTTTTGTTAATGTTTTAAACAACTAGGGGAACATGCTATGTTTTCATTATATAACTTGTAATCAATCCATTGCACTAGACCAGTATTGAGAAGTGCAATTTATTTATTTTAATCTATTGCACTCAATTTGTATGGGATATTGTTCTCTATTGTTCTTAAAACTTTAAAAAACAAAACTATTTGTTTTAAACATTAACTTACATTTAAAATCTAAGGCTACAAAGTCAGTTTGGGAAACTTTGAGATTTTTTTCGCACGTTTATGATGAGCAGTAAGATGTCAATATCATCATCATCTAAGAGGAATTTATTCATAAATTATAATTTAAGTAGAATGATTCAAAAGCAAAATGAGAAGTTGATATTAATTGATATACATAAAGGGCAATGTATTTATAAATTATAGGCAAAATAAAATGTAGATATTATTGATTTTGATTCGAGAGCAGTGTATTTATAAACTCCAGAAATTTAGGTGTAGGATAAAAATTAAGTTAAGTTGAACAACATGTTTCAAGTTTTTTAAAACAAACATTGTATGAGTTTTATTTAAAAATTGGGTTTTTAGAATTTAAAGAAAAAATCAATCAATGATATGAACAATATGATGATGTTTAAATAAATCAATTGATATGAACAATATGATGATGTTTAAATAAACCAATTGTCAAACATTTTAAATATTCGTTAAGAACCTATATTAAGTAATTTTTTCATGCTAATTATTTTAAAATGTCTATATCTCCTTATCCAAATTCAACAATAGTTGATTATTATTCATCCATAAAATTTGGTTCATTTTCATTCACATGTGCTTAAAACTCATATTATATGTAATCACAATTGGTTCACAAATGCAATTCTTGTCCTTATTAACACCCTCAATATTGTAACATGGCTACCAAAAATTATTGGAGCATACTGCTAACAATTTCCTTGGAATGACCTAGAGATACAAAGTTTGACCATCTTCTATTGGTGGCATAGAAGCTCATCCGAAGAGAATTTCCACATAAGAAACCTATTCATTGGGATACAAAGTATAATACGATATGAGGAGGATAGACCCTATAGGGAAAGAAAAAATGACTTGAAGATACAAAGTTTGATCATCTTTTGTTAGAGGCATAGAAGCTCCTTTGAAGGGCAGTTCCAAATAAGGCACCCAAGCATTGAGATACAAAGTAAAATATGATGTGATGAAGAGAGACCCTCCAAGGAAAGAAACAATGGAAATGTAACTACATTAAAACTAATACATTACAAGAAAACTATATACCTCACATTTGTAATAAAAATGAGAACATCTTCATGAGTTTAAAAGCAAAAGAGAGAATGTGCATGTGTTAAGAAAGTTTAAAATCAAAAGAGAGAATGTGGACATGTTAAGTAGCATATATCATGAGGAAAAAATAAGGCTAAGCCATGCATAGAAGTAGCAAGTAGAGATAATGATGAAAATCACACACATCCTACCTATTACATCAAGGTGAGGTGGGGAAACAATCCAAAGAGAGAATAGAGACAAAAATTGATCTTTGCTTTCCTTGAGGAAGGAAAGAGGGTGGGTCCTTCAGGAAAGATGGTCATTGTTGCTGAGATAACGCTCTTTCTAGCTTTTCACGTGACCATCCTTGACATTGTTTACACTTAGACACCCCCTTGCCTTGAGTTCCCTAGATGTAAGTCTTACTTTCCAAGATATCTTTTCTAATTGTTTTTTATGCGAAGATTTTGTGCTCTTTACAAGTAATCTTAGTCGATTGAAGTTTGGTTAATCGATGGTATGGTCAGGAAATACAATTAGGGACAATAAGTTTACGGTCGAGCAAGATGTCAACATTCAGGTTGAAAGATCAATTAACTCAATTAAATTCTATGGGAGATTGAGTATCCAACGGAAGTTGATAGTCAACTGGAATAGTTGAAGGGATCGTGTTTGAGTGCACAAACATAGTCAACTTATACTAGTGGTCGACTGGAGTTTATCTAATGGTTGAAAGGAAATCAATTATAATCGAGAAATAGTTATGAAATTTAAGATTTCTACAATATTATACAATAATCTTTAGCCACTTGTATTATATTGAGACGATTCAAATTAGATTTGTTTATGTCTTTAAGTAGAGTATGATGTTGTAACACATTCCTCCCACATCTACCCAAGCAACTGACTAGCCAGGGTAAACATGCGACGAGAGGCCACTATGATATGATTCGACGTCCTAAGTCATGTTAAGAAAGTGGAACCGATGGAAACACACCATACAGATATTCAATATCAGCATTAGGACCCTCAAGAACCAACCCAACCTTGCTTTCAACCAACCCCTCGGTCCCACTGAGATTTTGGACCACTTGACCCCCGAACACTCTCATGCTATAGGTCTGCCAATGTCCAAGAGGTTCTGGACGCTCTCATGATAAGGCATGCTAGCGTCTAGGGACTATTTTTCTTAATGCTCTGTTAGGTTCCTCGAGATTTGAGCCAATTTTTCAGGCCCAAAGCCCAGGTCCCCATAACTGAATGACACCTTCAGGATAGTAATATAATAAGGAAATGATAGTTAAAATGAAATTACTTGAATAAGACCTTGACTGGACCCCTACTAGCCATGACAGGTGTTCCTTCAAACATATCACGAATATGTAATCTACATGTGTAAATGATAGATCTGAGCATAGGGGTTTCATACTTATCTGAGATTCACTACGAGGCATTGTTTCCTTATCACTTTAGCTAAAATTTTATCCATTAGGCCATAGATACATTTTTCATTCATATACAAGTAAAAACATGATGGGGGCCATGCATAGCCACTGTCATAATACATATTCATAACCAGCATAATTACATGAAAATAATTACCAAGGAAACAACAGCCAATATAATCCACATATAAAGCAGTATAATACCCATGAGATAACAAGGAGAAATAACCTCATATCGATTATGCAAAATCCAACCCAGTATGGGACTACCACATTCCACCCGACCCTAAAATAGCTAAGTCAAAATCTCTCTTCAACCTTTCACCCTTGTGCCATATTCTAAGCATGAATGTGCGATCTCATAGAACACGCCAATCCAAAACCATCCAGGAATTCTAGAGGCCATCCACTTCAACCCATCAAACATTGATTCCACCTCACATTCGGACATCACAAAACCATCATCAGATTGGTCTCTATCCAAGCCTTCCAGGGCTCCAAAGAGTTTGTTCCAACCAAGGCTCTAGGACTAGTAACTCAACCATAGTTATCGTCGAGCTCCAGAGCATTTGTCCAACCAAGGCTCCAAGACTAGTAACTTATGCCACCAAGGGCTCCAAAGTGTTTTTCCAACTAAGGATATGGGACTAGTAACTCAACCCAAACTATTACTGGGCTCCAAAGCATTTGTCCAACCAAGGCTCCAGGAACTAGTAACTCAACCCAAGCTAAGGAAACATGAGAACCAACCAAAACAAAACAAAGAAATAAACCCACAATTTCCATGGATATCCAAGAAATGGCAAGGCTAGGCAATCCACTGTCAATCTAGGCAATCCACCATGCCAATGACAAATCATGACCAATAATCCACATGCATGCCAAAAATAGTGAGGAAAGCATACATGCAACTTGGTACCTACAAGAAAAATCTATTGTAGCTGTTGATATCGATGTCCTCTTGCACTTTCCTACTTTTCCTTTGCCTTCTTACTCCAAAAATCCAAGTATGCCACACTCTCCAAGAGTGCTACAAGAAAAATCTGAGTGTCCAAGAGTATGAGAGAGAGAGAGAGAGAGAGAATAATGAGAGAGCTCCAAAACTGAACTGACCAAGCCTGATAACTTATCCTCAAAATCCTTTTTGTTAGGTCCCTATACTACTAGTGTGTAACCCCTTATTGTTATTACTGAAACCCCATTATTGTATTGTTGTGCCCACATGGTCCCCATATTGTTATTATTGTGCCCCATAGAGGCCCACTATTATTATTGTTTTGCCCTTAAAATATTATTGTTATGTAGGATCTGATTATATTATGACCCCTTAGACTCCTATATATAGAAAGGAGGTCTTTTCATTTGTATCATCTAAGAATTTTTCATTTATGTAATGAAAAGGATGTTTCCCCCTTGAAGAGGCTAATTTTGAAGTCGTTGATCTATCTCTTCTTCTATTTTATGAGCCAGTTGCATAAGATTTGGTATAAGAGCTGTGGATTCTAAGGTTTCGCTACTTCAAATAGGTCATCATAGCATTTTTTCTATAAAGTTTTTTATACGAAGCTTAAGAAGCTAAAATTAAACCCAGTGTAGACGAAATCTTGGTGAACCTGTTGTAAGAATTTTAGATCTTGTCTCGCTATAGTTTTGGAGATATTCTCTGAGGAAGTTAGGGTTTTTGCAGGCTCCAAAATTCCATCTCAAACATGTGACCTTGGGAAAATCATCATAACTTTCTCTCTGACCATCGGATTTAAATTTCGTAAAAAGTGACAGAAAGAAGATGGATTTTAGTTTGTTCGGTATCTTTTTTAGGGTCGAAAGTGGAAACAGTGACATGTGGAAATTCTTACAAGTTTTCTCTACTGAACTAATCTATAATTAGGTCATTGTAGGAGATTTGGCATAAATATTTCTTGGAGAATCCAATCTCGATGAGACTTGTTGGGTTGGAAATAGGACTCGGAGGGCTACTATAGGAAAACATTCTAGACCTTGGATATCTAAAATTTAAGAGATACAACAAATTCAATATGAAGCTCCTACAAAGAAAGAAAAAGGTGTGTATTTTTTTAAATTTCCATAAGTTTTGTTTGAAAAATTAGTTTGAAGTGATTCAAAGGGAATAGTGAAGCATAAATATCATTAATTAATGACCTGAAGAAATAAAATGGAAACGCCTAGTAAGAAACTCGAAATCTCTACTACGATGCATGAAGAATAGGAAGAAATGCAACATGATATATCAAAATTGCGAGACCTAGTGCAACAAATTTCTCTCTCGCAAAAAGTAACAAAAAATGAATTGGAAACCATGATGAATGTTAAGATAGATGGTATGAAATGGGGCATAGAAGTTTTGAATGATGGTTTAAAAGTATACATGGAAGAAATGATGAATGTCAAGATAGAAGGGTTGAAGGAAGGTTTGGCAAAGTTGCTAGAACAAAGGTGTCCCAGTGGTGACAAGGAAATCCATGAAAATCATGATGAATACAAAAGGAGCATCAATTATGATTTTAGAGACTCTAATGTGGGGTTTAAGAACCACCACATTCCAAAGATAGATATGAGGAAGTTTGATGGCATGGATTTGGTAACGTGGATACTACAGATAGAGTATTATTTTGATCTACATGATGTGAAACCCTAAAAAAAGGTACGTATTGCATCTTTTTATTTAGAACCCAATCAGTTTTATGGTATAGATGGATTTGTTCTCATTAACCACTTGTCGCTTGGTCAATTTTTACGGAGGAAATGATAGCACATTATGAGGATACAAAGAGCAACATGTTATTTAGCAAATTAATAAATCTCAAACAAAAGGGGTCAATGGTGGAGCACATTGAGGACTTCCAAAAATTGAATATAATGGTAAATGATATTCCATAGGAGCATAGAGTTGATGTCTTCATAGGGAATTTAAAGGATAACATACAACATGAGGTTCGTCTTTAGGAACCTAATTCATTTGAGAAGGAAATCAAGTTGGAAAGAAAAATTGAAAGTAAAATTATGGAAACAAATAATCATATCAATCACAAATATAAATATGGAAGTGTTGTTGCTCCTACTTCCACAACCTACAAGGTTGACAACACAACAATTGGAAGAAAAAAGAGCAAAAGGGATTTGTTACAGTTGTGATAGCAAATACACTAACGGTCATAAGTGTGTTGATCATAAATTAATTTACATAAATTAGGAAAAGGAGGAAGAGAAGGAACAAGAAACGTCAAAAGAAGAGGATATACACCAAGAACCAACCCCAGAGAAAGAATAAATGAATCCGACCATATCTTGTAATGCATTGACAGGAATTATCACTCCTCAAACTCTCAAGATAGAAGGACATATCAAGAAGAAAAAGGTAATAGTTTTGATTGATTCGGGTTGTATCCATAATTTTATTCATTGTAAGATAGCCAAGGAATTGAATTTCTTCCTATATCTAGCACCAGAGTGTCAAGTGATGATTGCAAATGGAGGAACCATAACTTGCTCTAGAAAGTGCCATAATATCAAGCTCTCCATGGGAGAATATGTATTAAATTTCCCAATGCTTTCAATTCCAATGGGTGGTGTTGATGTTGTACTAGTAATCCAATGGTTACAATATTTGGGGAAACTAAGAAAGATAATCAGCTCTAATGGCATGACAAAGCTTCTAAAGAAATAACAACGGGGCGTAATACCACAGTTATTTTCACTAGAGGTTCAAACAAAGAAATCATCTATTTTTCCATATCTCCAAAAAGTCTTGGAAAAACATTCTAAGGTTCAAGAAGTGGAAGATCCCATCGAGCATCAACAACAAGTTCTCCAACTCTTAAACTGTAACCTCGCTTTGGCGCAGAATCGAATGAAATAACAGGAAGATCAACATCACAGCAAAAGAAGTTTTTATGTAGGTGACTAGGTATTTTATGATTACAACCATACAAACAAATGTCCCTTAATCAAGCTAAGAAGGATAATAAATTATCACCAAAGTACTATGGTCCTTACAAGGTGTTGCAAAATATTGGTACTATGGCATACAAATTGGAGCTTCCTGCATCTTCTCGAGTGCACTCAGTTCTCCATGTTTCATGCTTTAAAAGGGTATAGGTGACAAGATCCCAGTTCAAACAATATTTTCGAAACATGACAAGGAAGGAAAAATCATATTGGAACCTGAAGCAGTCACAGAAACAAGAGCCTGACAGCTACGAAATCGATCAATTTCAGAGTATCCCATCAATTGGAAGAACTTACCCAGTGAAGATTCTATATGGGAGGATGAGAATTTTATATAGAAGCATCTAAAACTACTCAAGCATTGAGGAAAACACCTTTTTTAAGGAGAGGGGCATGTTAGGTCCTTATACTACTAGTGTAGCCCCTTATTGTTATTAGTGCAACCCCCTTATTGTATTTTTGTGCCCATGTAGTCCCCATATTGTTATTATTGCGCCCTATAGAGGCCCACTATTATTAGTGTTGTGCCCTTAAAATATTATTGTTATGTAGGTTGTGATTATATTGTGACCCCTTATAGTCTTATATATAGAAAGGAGGTCTTGTCATTTGTATCATCCAAGAATTGTTCATTTATGTAATGAAAAGGAGGTTGTCCCCTCAAAAAGGTTAATTTTGAAGTCATTGATCTATCTCTTTTTCTATTTTGTGAGCTAGTTGCATAAGACTTTTTATTAATGAGGCCTCTATTTTCTTCATTTTCCATTATTTTCCTTCAATTTCCTCCTCACATGCAACATGTGACCTTTCATCTTCCTTTTCTCCTAATTTCCATTATTTTCATAAATAAATGTGCCAAAATGCCATTTTCCCTTTCCGAAGCCTTTTCTGTTACCTTTTCCAATTTCCTTTAGCCATAATAACCAAAATGAACACCCACTAGGATGTTTTGCTCACCATTCAGCTTGGAATATGTGTCCCATCAACTGTGGTCTTATATATGTTTACATGAGTTTTTAACTAGGGTTGTTATAGATGTAAGGATAACGAAGGATGATGATGTAATATGAATTCATTAGTCTTGGATGCAGACTAAGGTTAACATTCATTATAATCAGTTGTATGATTTATTGAAGAATATAAGAGCAATGGAGCTCACAAGTTAGCTAATTTTCTTGATTTGGGTTTGCGGGGTAAAATCTCTATGTACTATGTAGTTATTTATGGTGTTCCATTACTTCTTTTTTTATATTTAAGTACATTCGTGATATTTAAAGGTTTATTTTAATTGAACTTCCAGTATGGTTTATATGTCTAATCAACTTTGACTTTGGTCTTTTTATATATGAGGTGTAAATCAAGTGCCTTAAGCCCAACATATAGTATCAAAGGGTCGTTGTGTTGTGTTTCTCAGGCATGGATTAGGCATTTCACCATTGTTCATGTGTTTTTTATCGAATGTTCTTCTTTCTCGGTGGCCCCTTTTCAGTTTTTCCTTGGCCCACACTCCATTTCTCTTGGTCCATCTTGCTCTTAGAGGGGTTTTTGTCAGATTATGGTTATTGTCCCTCTTCTCGACTACAGATGGTTCTATCATGTGGGGCTTTTAGCTGAAAATTCACTAATATGGACCGAATCGTTGGGGGGGTTGGAATTCCCAAATATTACCCCACCTTTTACAGAATCTCAAAGTTCTGGAGCTTTGGTTCCTTTAATCATCTTTTTTCCATTCTATGTTATTTATATATGTGTGTCACATGTGTCGCCACTTATTTATTTTCATCTAAAGATTTCCTCTTCCTTAGGTCCTGTCGTTCTCGATGGAGCTAGGGTTTTTCCTTTGACTAACATCTCAATTCCAATTCTTTTCCATCCGTCTTCAAACGCTTTTCAAGGTTTTCAAGATTTTTCAGTCTAACCTTTGGTATTCTAGCTTTCAATCATCATTGTTATCATCTTCATTTATCATGACCTTGTGGATCTCTGTGTTGGTCCTTTATTATCATCCAGCCCTGCGTCTTCATCTAAGGGTTAGGTTTTTTTTATGGTTTTCCTTTCTTGGTGATATTTTCGGGATCTCAAAACCATTTCATTCCTCCTTATCTCGCCTCTGACAATAGCGTGCTAAAGGTTTTGGCTTCTCAAGCTCTAAAGGATAGATCTCATTTTCTAGGTAAGGAAGCTAGGGGCTTTGGTAGGGAGGTGTCAACTCGGTCGGAGAAGGGCCCTTCCAATAAAGAAGGTGGTCCCTCCCAAGGTAAAAGGAATAAGAGCCACTTTTTCAAGCAAACCAACAATCATCAGATGGCATCAGTGCTATATTTGGATCTAACTATTCAGTAAGTGGAAGATTTCAGTTGAAAGTCTTTGGTAGGAAGGATTAGTGGTAGGAAATTTAGCCTTCCCTTTATTAATGAATGGGTGTATTCCTTGGTGCAACTACTGAAAAATCATCCAGTCATTGTGCGTTCCCTTGCAAATGGTAGGGTCCATTTAATCTTCTAAGATGAAGCAAACACAAAGCTTATCAAAGGTAGGGTGTTAACGCTTGACTCCTCCTTGACCATTTTTAAGCAGTGGTCTCCCCATTTTGAAGATAGGTAGGAGAAGACCAAATTGATGCTTGTGTGGATCTGTACTCATGGTCTCCCATCTCACCTGTGGCATGATCAGTTTTTTCGTCTGGTCACTAATCAACTGGGTTCTTATCTGGAGCACAACACATCCTACATATCATCGAGTGACACCTCAGTGGCCTACATATTGTTTAGTGTGGATATAAGAGGGGTCCTTCCTAGTGTGATGGACCTTGGTAAAGGGATGGAATTCCCAAATATTTCCCCACCTTTTATGGAATCTCAAAGTTCTAGACCTCTTGTTCCACCAATCATTTTTTTTCGTTCTATGTTATTGATATATGTACGTCAGATGTGTTGCCACCTATTTATTTTCATCCAAAGGTTCCCTCTTCCTCGTGTCCTGTCTTTCTCAGTGGGGCTATGGTTTTTCCTTCGACTAGCATCTCAATTCCAAGTCTTTTTCATCCATCTTCAAAAGATTTTCAAGATTTTTCAGTCTAATCTTCGGTGTTCTAGCTTTCAATCATCATCATTATCATCTTTCATTTATCATGACCTTGTGGATCTCTTCGTTGGTCCTTTATTCTTAGACGCCCCTGCGTCTTCGTCTAAGGGTTAGGTTTTTTGTAAGGGTTTTCCTTTCTTGGGGGTATTTTCAGGAGCTTAAAATCATTTCATTCCTCCTTATCTCCCCTCTGACAGTAGTGTGTTAACGGTTTTGGCTTCTCAAGCTCCAAAGGACAGATCTTGTTTTCTAGTTAAGGAGGCTAGGGGCTTTGGTAGGGAGGTGTTGGTTGGGTCAGAGAAGGGCCCTTCCAATAAAGAAGGTTGTCTCTCCCAAGGTAAAATAAATAAGAGCCACTTTTTCAAGAAAACCAACAATCATCAGATGGCTTCAGTGTTATATTTGGATTTAACTATTCAATAACTGGAAGATTTCAGTTGAAAGTCTTTGGTAGGAAGCATTAGTGGTAGGAAATTTAGCCTTCCCTTTCTTAATGAATGGGTGTAGTCCTTGGTGCAGCCACTGACAATTCATCCAGTAATTGTTCGCGCCCTTACAAATGGTAGGGTCCATTTGATCTGTTAAGATGAAGCAGATGCAAAGCTTATCAAAGGTAGGGTATTAAAGCCTGACTCCTCCCTGACCATTTTTAAGCAGTGGACTCCCCATTTTGAAGATAGGCAGGAGAAGACCAAATCAATGCTTGTCTGGATCTATATTCATGGTCTCCCGTCTCACCTGTGGCATGATCAGTTTTTCCGTCTAGTCAGTAATCATTTGGGTTCTTATCTGGAGCACAACACATCCTACATATCATCTAGAAACACCTCAATGGCCTACATATTGTTTAGTGTGGATATAAGAGGGGTCCTTCCTAGTGTGATGGACCTTGTTAAAGGGATGGATCGAATCATGTTAGATTATGAGAGCATCCCATTTTGGTGTCAGCATTGTCATCAACATGGACACAATGTGAAGGAATGTGTCCTTTATATGAACATTGGGGCTTCACTGGGAGAGAAATACCATACCACTTGCATTCATATTAGGGGATATATATAGAGGAAAAAGTGGCAAAATAAATTTAGCATATAATAGGGGCAAAGGGTTTTTTATATTGGTAGGTATAAAAAATGGAGCTCAAAGTTAAAAGAAAAATATAAAGGGGTATAAAAAGAGTTAATGAAAAAAATGGATACCTACAATATCTAGTGAAAGTTGGGGCTTTTAAAATTGAGAGGGTGTATTTGGTTCATATTGGTAGGGGGCTAAATAATGTGATTTTTAGAGGTGTTTTCTAATATGCAGTCAAATTAAGGGTATTTCGTAGTATGCCACGAATGCATGTGATATGCTAGAGGTTCATTGAGTGAAGCCCTCGTTCCTATGAACAAGAAATTCCGTTGGCCTTCATGTTTTCATGTTTTTTTTCACTTGATGTTGCTACAAAGATACACACTTCTATACTAGTTTGTCAAGGATTGTGGTCTGATTGCATTCCTCTAGTCCCCTCGCCTCCAGTTGTTGAAGTTACTATGTTGAGTCCTTCTTTTCCTCTTTTGAATTCATGTTCAAACAATGTTGTTTCTTCAATTCCTCTTTGCACTATTAATGATTCATTTTCCTTAGAGGATCCATGTTATGTTGTTTCTCCACTTCCTCCTTTGAAGTCACCCTCCCATCTGGTTCCTGCTTTGTGTCACTTTTCAGTTGCCCCGAGTGACTTATCCTCTCCATATTCATCATCTTCTTTTGTCTCTTTAGAGAGACCCATTTCTAATGATGTGATCTATAATTTATGTTCTTGTCTTATGATTCCTCAGTGGGATAGTATTTCGTGGGGGTTGGGGAAATTTTCCCTCTCGGTATGGGGAAGCCATTGTCGAGGTCCTAAATCATTCCTTTCCATCACACAAGATAAATCCAAATTTGACCTTGTCACTGGTAAACAAGAGTCCATTCAAGTTGACCTTAGAGAAAGGCCATCCTCGATGGCTTCTCCTCAATGAAAATCATGTCTTTCAACTGTAGGGGTTTGTCTTGTCCGTAAAAAAGATAAGCTCTGAAAGTCTTGTGGAAATTTCCTCATCAGATATTATTTTTCTCCAAGAGACTTTGGATAATGGTGAGTCCATTTCATCTTGTCTTGAAAATTTACTAAAGGGATGATATTTCTCAATCGTGGATGCTTCAAGTCAGTCGAGGGGTGTTGTTGTGGGTTGGATTCCACAAAAAGTGCAAGTTTCAAGCCTTTGGAGTTCATATTTGATCATGGGTGTAGAATTCTCCCCTTTGTTCTGGTGCAGACTACTTCTCTTGTTAATATATGGTCCTTCACAAAACCACCATGAATTATGGGATGCACCTCTTAATAAATCCATCCAATGTTGGAATAACATGGTTATGGGAGGTAATAAATCCATCCTTTATTGGATTAACATGGTTGTGGTAGGTGATATAAATTTGTCCCTAAGCCTTGTTGAATCCTAGGTTCTTCGAGCCCATCCTAGCCCTCAAGCAGATTTCTTCCAAAGTTGGCTCGCTCAAAACTTTCTTCTTGATGTGGAGCCTTCAAAGCTCTCCCTAAGCTGGAGGAACAGATAATCTGGGGACAAATGGGTTGACAAATGTATTGACAGGTTTCTTATTGCAAAATATTTACTGGAATCTCTTCTTTTTGTCAGACTATGGGTTAGGGAGGGTGGAATTTCGGACCACTCCCTTATTTTCCTTTAGATTAGGGACTTCCCCCAAAATCCAACTACTCCTTTTAAATTTAACTCCATCTAGTTGGTTGATGAAGAATTTATCTCTCTGATCAAGGGAAATTGTGCCCCATTCTCTCCTTCGTTAGAGATCTCTACTATTGCCATGTTTTAATCAAATTTGAAAAGGACTAAATCAAAGGTGAAGGATTGAGCAAAGAGGAAAAAGTTTTTAGAGGTTCAACAACTTGAAAATATAGAAAAGGAGTTGGAACCTATCTCTTCCATGGAGGGGGAGGGTTTAATTTCTCGAATTTTCCTTGTGTTGATCCCTAGAAATTAGGATAATTATCCTCTTAAAATCTGAAGAGGAGGAATGGAGGCTAAAAAGTAGATCTATCTATATCAACAAAGTTACCGATCAAACAAGAGCTATTACCTCAAAATGAAAACTCTAGCCCAAAAACCCCCAAAAAACATGAAAAACAACCCAAAATTGAAAATTGTGTATGCCAAAACGATGTTTTTTCTTTAGGTTAAATTTTCAACATTTTTTTTTAAATGGAAGTAAAAGCCAATTTATTTTTGCAAAAAGGATGAAAAACTCACCCTCAAAACAAAAAGTGTTGATGTTGGAACAACAACAAAAAATCGGGTTACAATTTGACACTTTTTAACAATGGAATTAAAGATAAAATATTAGGACTTTGAAAAACCGTAAAATTCCAACAATTCTCAGAAATGATGTTAAAGATAAAATATCATGTCTCAAAGCCTTATAATTCCAACAATTTCCATCCATGTTGTTAAAGATAAAATATCTTGACTCTAAAAAACCCTAAAATTATAATTGTTTTCAACCATAACATTAAAAATAAAATATCATAACTCAGAAAAACCTTAAGATTTTGACAATTTTTCAACCATGGAATTAAAAACCTTAAGTTTTTAGCATATTTCAACCATGAAATTATGGACAAATTATATGACCAAAACAATTTTAAAAATGAACAAGTAAATGAAAGATTCATTATCCCAAGAGTATTTTTTTATTTTAAAAGCTAAAGGTATAGCTCTTTTCAATTCTTAGCTTAAAACAACTTATCTTATTGCAACAAAAACCTAAAAATCAACCATCAAAACAAAATGTCCCTTTTTAACGAGGCATTAAATTTTCATCACTTTTAAAACTATATTATACCAAATGATAACAATAAATAATACCATGGTAATATCATTATATAGTTTAAAAATTCAACATTAATTTCTAGTATTTCTTTACTTCTAATCAAAATATCACCTTTGGTATATTGAATATAACATAAATTATTTTTGTAATTCATTATTGCAGTGTGGATATTCTAAAGAGATGAATTCTTCATAATTAAAACATCTAATCCAACAAACATAGAAATGACTCATAACTTCATGTAAGATCATATGGAAGTCAAAATATTTGTTTCAAGTTACCATGCAAACATCATTTACATAAAATGTCTTAAACATTTATTCAAAATCACTCATAGGTTCTGGAACACCATAGGAATCTACATATTCGGATGAATGATTGGATGCAGATGAAGATGACCCATATTCTTCTGTTTCATCAACTATTTCCCCATCTGATTCAACATGCATGCCCATCATTTTAGGTTTCAAAAGTCTTCTAGATCTACGACTAGGTTCAACAGACTCTCATCTCAGCATTGTTTCTTCTGGTAGCAACTTTTTCAAAATCTCTATGGTCCTAAAGCAAAGAGTTCCTCTCTTTGTTAAATTGAAGTCATAAACAAGTATGTCAACATCCTCCAATTTTAAGAGGTTTGTGCTCCAATGATTTATATTTGTACCTGTTCTTTTTCTCTTTCTGCAAATTTGTTTATCAACTACCATCTCTGGCTTGTACACACCATTGAAGGTATTTGTGGCATACCAATGTACTTCAACAACTGTAATATCTTCATTTTCTTTAATGACCTTTATAACCTTTGCAACCCATAATGGATAACCAAGTGGATCTCCATCCGCTAACATTGTTATCATGCAACCCTCCTTAACATCCTGCACATAACCCATGTAAAGGTCTTCCATGGCTTCACGTTGTGCATGTGATTTTCTAAAACCAATACAAATTTCTCTTTCCTCTAATTGTGGAGAATTAATAATACCTTGAGACTATTGTTGTTCAATAATGTGTCTTTCATTATGTTGATTTGGCATATTTTATGGCCAAATAAATGGAGCCTTCAAAAGTGTATCTTCATTTCTTGATCTTGAAATTATATCACTTTGATTATTGAAAAAATACTCCCAGCAAAATGAATCAACAACATCAAAGTACTCATATGTATCTCTAATACATATTTTAATGTCTTCCAAGCATTCAGAATAATTTATATCTCTGTTATGCCTTTATGCATTATGGATTTCAACAACTGATTGTAATAACAATATATTTGATGCAAATATTGGATGATTTTAAATGAACTTCAAAATTGTTAAACCTGAAGACGACCCCCATTCTGCAACAGTTCAATACTTCTTGCCCCATATAAGTGTTTTCCCATCAATTTTTTTGATACAAAATTGATGCTGGAAGCTAATGTCATCAAGTTGTTCAATCCATTTCTCCTCACTATGCGATACTAGAATAAATCTTCACATGTCAATAGTTTCTTCCAACATATGAAAAATAGGCTTTGGACTGTATGATTTCTTAATACATTCAATTAATAATGGCAGGCTCCCAACATCCTTCCTCCTCAATGTTACTAAAAAATGACTAAACATCTGATCAATATAGCCATGAGTGTGCCCAACATCAAGGAAACCAACCTTTACCTTTTTAGAAATTCCCAATTCAACAAGTATGTTTAGATATCCAAAAACAACTTGCTTTTTGTTTTCACGACTTGTGTTGTCTAATTGCATATACAAAACTTCAGGAAGAATACCAGACCAATGAGAAACAATATCATGGATTATGGTTATGGTCACATTTTCATCATTGTGAATATTTGGAGCTATGAAGTAAACCCTTGGAAACATCTTCCCATTAAATACCATACAACCAACCAAGTGAAATTGAATAAAATTTTCCTCCTGTAAATATTTTGGTGTGTGGAAAAAATGTGGCAGAAGTGTTTTCTTTTGGTCCATACCATCAATTATCAAACCCAAATATTTATTTGGATTGCCATAACACTTATTTTGATGCTTTTTTTCCTTTCACTTGTTTTCTAATTATGATGCTCTCGAAGTGCTTTGATAATGGAATTTGCACATAAGATCAAAGAAGTCTATTAATAAAAATATTTTCATAGTTGATAACTATCCAATTTTTAAAAATAATGTTATGAATGGATACCTCTTTCTACCCCTTGACATTTATCCCTTTTATATTTTATATTTAAGGGAAACACATGTACTGCAAACCCCCATCCTTGTCTTCTTAGGAATATGAACATTTGTTGAATTTGTTCTTCCATATCCTTGCAAAATATGAATATGTAATAAAATTACCATCTCCTTCAGCACCTTCTGCATATTCTTTGTACCAGTTGTACATTTCTCGTCTTGAGAAATCGTCTAGAATATGTATTATGTCTTTATTTGACATACACTCTCCATTCTTTGAAAATAAGTCTTTTATCCATGACATTGCAGTATTTTATAATGGCCCAACCTCTCATCAAAAATGTGCTTTTGAATAAAATGTGGGATTTTTTTCGAGTCTTTCTTGGATTCTTGACAAATAAAAATTACCAATTGAATGCAACATTTTGAAATCCTTTCTACAGAGAAATACATTCCTAATATGATACGCATAACCTACTAGTGTATATTGCATGAAACCCACTGAATATGAATTTTTCACGATTCTATTCATTGATAAATATATCTTCCTTTTCACCAAAGAAAAATTGAAATTCATATGTTTCAAGCAATACTTTCGACAAAATTCACTTGAAATTAGATCACTGATAGAAATTATTCTTGTGAGATATTATATCCTAATCCTTGTATAACCAGAATATTTTGAATTGATATGAAAAGTTCTACTCCTACTCCTGGATACAATATTTGCTTGCAACATCTCCATCATTTCATTATCCTCTATAGAAGCATTTTCATCATCATTAGGAGGAATATTATCCTCACTATGATCATTCTAAACATATTTGGGAAATTCATCACCATCATTGCTTGAAAAACATTCATTACCATCCTCAATTGAAGGAAATTGTTCACTACTATCATCGGCACTTTTGAAATATTGACTCAGACAAAATTATTCACCATCTTCATCCATGCTTTTGAAATCCTCCCTTGGAGGATTAAATTCTTCATCACCATGAGTGCCTTTGAAACACTCACTTAGAGAAGGTGCCTCTAAAATTATCATTTGCAAGAAACTCTTCATCCTCCCCTTCATAACTAGTGCTCTCATAATCCTTGGGATTAGGACTAAGTGGAAAATATGACTCTTTATTCATAGTCAAATTATCATTTGTAGGAAATTATTCATCCTCCTCTTCATCGGTAGTGGTCTCATAATCCTTAGGATTAGGACTAAGTGGAAACTTTGAATTTCTATTTAATGGAAATTCTTCATCCTCCCCTTTGTCAGTGGTGCTTTCATAATCCTTAGGATTAGAACTAAGTAGAAACTTTGAATCTCTATTTACTAGAAATTCTTCATCTGGCCCCTCCTTAAGACTAGGACTAAGTGGAAAATTTGACTCTAGAAATTCGTCAACCCCCCTTCATCAGTGATGCTCTCATAATTCTTAGGATTAGGACTAAGTGGAAAATTTGACTCTAAAAATTCTTCATCACCTCCTTCACTAGTGGTGATCTCACAATCCTTAGGATTATGACTAAGTGGAAAATTTGATTCTCTACTTACTGGAAATTCTTCATCCTGCCCTTCGTCAGTGATGCTCTCATAATCCTTAGAATTAGGACTAAGTGAAAAAAATTGACTCTCTATCTATAGGAAATTCAGTTTGTTTCCCTTCATCAATGTTGCTCTCATCATCCTTAGGATTCGGACCAAGTGGAAAAGTTGACTCTCTATTCATAGTGAAATAATTGTTGTTATATTCATCAATATGAATAGATTTGTTGTGTGACGAAAATTTTGATGTTACAGAAAGAAAAAACGTCACTATCAGAGGAATCCATGACTTTCAAACAGAATATGTTGAATAATACAAATGCACTCTCTCACAATGACAATTTATAGCTTAGAGATTGAAAATTTCCCTTTAAAGTTTCCCCTGAAAAAAATTCACCAAAAATTTTCCCTCCAAAGTTTCCCCACAAAACCTTTTGCGAAAATTTTTCCCTCCAAAAATTTCATTCGAAGTATTTCCCTCCAAAATTTTCATCTAAAATTTATTTTAAAACATTTTACTGAACTTTTGGTCTTGAAATTTTCACCCTACTTTCAAAATATCCGCAAAAATGTTCGTTTAATGAATTCCTTTGAAATTAAAATATTTTTTTATTTAAATTATTTAACATTGACTATGTAACTAAATTAATTTTTATAATTAATATTTTATTTTTTATACCACATTGAATAAAAGTTAATATAAACCTATAATATTAGTTATAAGTTAATTTTCTTAATATTAATTTTAATCCCACATTCGAGAAATGCTAAAGCAATTTCACAATCTTCATTATATAATAACATTTATTGTTTCTATTTGTCACATCACATCAAGTCTTTTTGGTTTTGTTAAAAAGTTTGGAGCAATTTTGTAGAGAAATTGCACTGTCATCGATAACACATTCAACGAGAGTTTTATGCGGGTTAGTTTTCCTTCTATTTTGACCATTTAAAGAGGAATTTGGGGAAAAGCTATTGTTTTATGGTTTTTATGCTCCAAAACTTAAAAAAAAAAAAATAAATAAATAAATAAATTCTTCGAAATTTTTTGCACTATCATATTTTATGAGAAAACCCACATAAAAAACTCTATTTTTTTATATTTTTATAGCGAAGAAGACGAAAAAATTCAAATTTTTACGATTTTTAGGAGAAAGAATAAGAAAAATTATATTTTTTAGGGCTTTGAAATGAAAAAACCAGTGTTAATTTTTATTTTTATTTTAATTTTCCTTGGGGAGAATTTGAATTCTTGCATGAAAAAAATAATAAATAAATAAAAATTACATTTACTGATTTAAAAAAAAAAAACAATTTAATATTTTTTTTAATTAATTTTTTTTAAACAATATAAAAATTGTTCTTTTCTTAAACATTATGGCTTTTTTTAATAAATATTTAACGTTTGTTTTTTTTTAAATTGTATTTTCGTCCCGTAGACCTTGGGTCCCCCGCTAGGCCAAGGGGTCGATTCCTGGAATCGACCCCTCGGCCCAGAAAGCGGGCTTGCTTGGCCCAGGTAGGGTCGCCCACAGGCCTTCAGCTAAGCGGGGGGGCCAAGGCCCACGGGAAAACCTACCTGGCCAAGGCAGGCCCGCTTGTGGGCATTCGACCCCCTGCTGGGCCAAGGGGTCGATTCCAGGAATTGACCTCTCGGCCCAGCAGGGAACCGAAGGCCCATGAGCGAGCTTGCCTTACCACAGTAGACCCACCCGTGGGGCTTTGTCCCCCCACTAGGCCAAGGGGTCGATTCGACCCCTCGGCCCCCATTTAAAAAAAAAAAAAAATTGTTCCAAAAATTTTTATTTTTTTTCTAAAATTATATATTAAAGGTTTTTGAATATAAAAAATTTAATTTATATTGTTTTAAAAAATATATTATTTAAAAAAATAAAAATAAAAATAAATTTATATTTATATTGTTTTTAAATATAATTTATGTGGTCAATTTTTTTTGTTTTGTTTAATTAATATATGTATTTTTTTAATTAACTAAGATATATATATATATATATATATATATATATATATATATATATATATATATGAACAAGAAGATGGCATCAAATAAGGTCTCTGTGAATATTTCTAGAATAAGGACAACAATTACATCATCTAAAGTTGCAGTTGGACTCTTTATGAATATTGTTGAATATACTCGAACTGAGAAACATCGTAAAAGTCAAGCAACTGGCCCATCAAGTAAATTCAATATTATTTCAGAATGAAGGGATGCACGAGAAAAATAAAACATATTTTACATGGCATATTAAAGATAGTGAAAGCGATGAAAGTATACATATCTATCTATATTGTGGTATGATTAACTTTGATGAACCATATGTGGTGATGAGAAGAGTACGAGACATATGTTTGGTGTTGAATGAAGACATTGTTTATGTTCTTACCAAATTTCCCAAGACAAATGAAAAGGTTAGATATCATCTCTCAAAGATCAAGTATGACACATATGAAGAATCTACACAGTTGTGTGAAGAAATCGTAGTCAACATTGCAAATAACATTGTAAGTATGCTTATTTATATTTATGTGTTATTACATTATTGTAAGGATCATTAAAATAAATTATTAATCATTGACATACTGTATTTTGTTTGATAGGATTTTGTTAAGAGTCTTTCAATCATGTTAGAGGGTATTTATTATTTAGAGCCAAATATTATGAATGTGATCAACTGTTTCCACACAGAGGCTAAAGAAGAAAGGAGAAGGAAGTAAAGAGTAATAACTCATGACACTGCAATAGTACATACAAGGGATAAGTGAAAAATATTTAAGGTGGGTCAATCTAGTAAAGCTAAACATGTTTCTTTTGAAGATGTGGAAGTTGAAGCTGAAAAATATGTTACCATTAGTGAGGAGGAAATTAGAACTATTGTTCAAAAGGAAAAAAGAAATAAAACACCAAAAAAAATGGTCATGGATGTCTTTCCTCTAGTTGATGATGCAGAGTTTGTTTATCTATAAGAAGATATGTTGACCGATAAGAAGAAGAAATCAAAATTTGGTTAATATGTAAAAATCATGGGAAATAAAGATCAAAATGAAAGCTCTAGAAGCAGCAGAGAAATCATAACACCAAGTGCTGATTTAGAGGATGGCATTATTAAAACAAAACAAAATATCATTCGACATCACTTGATGAAGGATAAATTAATTAATGATGGCAAAACATTTTAGCTTAATGTCAGCCAATTCTATAGGCCAAATGAAAAACAATCACAATATCAAATTAGAAAGGCACGTCACCTACATGTTCATAATTTGAAAACATTGTTTAGGTACAATCCATATGCACATGTGGTGGATTATATGGTTCTTGTTGATCCAAATCAAGTTCCCAACAAAGAGACATTTGAGAGGGAATGAGGTTTTGAATACAAATATTATGTAATTGGAGGGAACCATTCAATAGAGGCTAAAAGACAATTGATTGAGAATATCCCAATAACTCTCTTTTTGAAATAGTGAAATGATTCATTTATGTTGGTTTAATAGAAACAGAAGAAAAGTTATTGGCATGGGATCATAATAAAGATAATTAGTATAGAATGTCTATGACTTTCATCCAAAGGGTCAGATTTATTTATAATGAATTTGTAGAAAAATGTGGTGGGGATAAGATAAAAGTCAGTTTAAGCTTTCAGAAGGAATGTTGTATGGAAACAGGTTATAAAATTGAGGATAAAACCAATTCAAAAGGTGGAAAAGTAAATTCATGTGTATTCAGAGGAATGGATAACATTTTCCAATTGGCATTTAGAACTAGGGAGATATGGGAATTGATTGATGAGAAATTCGACATGTGGGAGAATATTACCATAAAAATCAGAAGGTTAAAAATTCTTAATCCATAATATGTACCAACAGTAAGACAAGTCTTGAAGTGAAGCAACTTCCAGATGATATAACTATGACACCTTGGAGAACATTGCAAGAAGTGAAGGATAAAACCAGTCAAATCAATATTATGTTGTGTGAAGTGAGGTGAATTATATTAGATGAAATGTGCTCGGAATTTCAAAAGCTTGTTGAATTAATTTTAATTTTTCTTGGATTATAATTTTCTTTTAAATACAACATATTGATGTTGGTAGTATTTGTTATACATATCACTATACTAACAATTTTTACTTTATTTATTCAGTCATAAGATTTATATGAAAATACAGGAACATATGGTTAAAATGCTGAATGAAGAGATTTGGGATGATGTTGTACGCAACCACCCAAAATCAAGTTCTACAGTAACACTTAAATATTTTTATCTTGCATTAAAAAAGGTATGTTGATTATTACATTCATTTTATTCACAAACTATTTTTATTTTATTACTTATACATATATTTGTTTATTTCACTAAATATATCGAAGAAGGATGCAGATGGAGTACCAAACACTTTCAAAATCTTTATTGAAAAAATTAAGTTGGAAACGCTGAGAAAACAACATCTTAGGAATGTTGAACTTGATCCTACTCCAAGGAAAATTTTAAGGATGGAATTTTTTCTTGAAGTTTAAAAACATTGGCGAATCTCACTAATCCCTAATATGCAAACTATAAAACGTTTATTGATATATTTGTAAAATTATTCAAATTTATAATGATTTTATATGTAGTCTCTATATAATGTTGGTGATTTTTAAAATAAAATAATTTTTATATTCTAAAATTTGGGTAAATCATCTTTTATAAAAATTGGAAACTGGCGAATCTTTTTTGTGGAAAAAACATGGAAAATTAGCCCACTCAGCGAACATTAGCCCCTAAAATTTTCCATGTCCTACTCTTACTCATTTCATTTGGAATGGGCTCAACACTATCCAATATCAAATAATACAAGGTGATTGTGAAGACATTTCAAAACTCATACCTAAAAGGGAATATGTCATAGTTATTGAAGATATTCTTCATGGTTTCAAATTCCCAAACATTGGATATGATAGTGAGTTTTATGCTTATCAAGCTTTTAATAAAGTGGTTACAGGCTTTCAAGAAGTCACGACATCACCACTTTGGAGATTTTGTGACATTTCATTCACACATACAATTTGCAATGTTATTAATAAGCTTCAAGGGAAAAGAAAACTCAAGGATGCATCTTCCATGGTAAGACATTGAAATTGTATGTTTAATTAATGTTAAAAAAATGATTTATGTACAAGTTAATTGAACTTTTACTATGTCATGTTACAAGCAAAATTAAAATCTTATTCCTTTCAGAGATCAACAAATTATAAATGATTGTGAGTTCATCCGTGTTGAATGTTGGACAAAAGATGATAGTTATAAGTCTATTCTTATGAATCGAGTAAATGGAAAGAGTCATAGCCAAGTACTAGTTCATGATGTTGTCATAAGAAAACTAGTATATGAGGATAAAGATGCAAAAGGAGAGATAGTTAACATTTATAAAAAATTGCAAACATTGATTAACTATCTTATAGATTTATGTTCAAATGAAGGAGATTGGCTTTTGAATTTATTCTCAGGTTCAAGTGAGTTTTATTATATAAAATTGAGTTTTAATATTTTCTTTTTTAGTTTTTATGTTTTTATACTAATTTACTTAATTATTTATTTTGTGCTTAATGATTAGGTACAACGCTAGCATGTTGCCTAGGAAAGGAAAGAAATTGCATTGCCATTGAAAAAGACTCACTACAATACAATTTTATTCAACAAAGAATTAATGCTCTTTAATTTCTTCCAAATTCAAAGCAAGAAGTTGGTTTGAGGAAAGAGGATTTTAATGAATCACGTGTGGCCAAAAATAAAAAGGAACATCAACCACCGTTATATGGAATGATATAAAAATGACACTTTGGGAGATTTGTGAACATCAAAGATCCATTAGAAGAGGAAAAAGATCAAACTGAAGCAAAAAATATAGTGGAAGAAGACAATAATGAAGCTCTAAATGATGATGAACATGGAATATATGATATTGTTGATTCTATTTAAGTTATGTTTGTAAATCAAACTCAATTTTGAGAGCTATTCATTAGTTTTACTTGTAGTGTTTTGACTCTAAGATTTTATGAGAAGAATGAGTATTTGATTATTGTTGTTATATGTTTAATATTTGTATAATTTGATTTTCACTTTAATTTTTATGTGAATCATTTTTTTTTGTAAAAACATTGTGATTACTATTGATTTTTGACATAAAATTCATAAAAAATGTTAATTTTTTAAGTTTTTTTGTTAAGATTTTCCCATAAAAATTGTTTATTTGACATGTCATTTTTAACAAAAACTATCAAAATGTGTAATTTTTTCATTCTATTTATATTGAAAATGTGTTTCTTTTGTCAAATGTTTAAAATTATTGGTTTTTTAGTGACAATTATTTGATGTGCATTGAAATATTAATTAACAATACATAAACATATAGAAAATCCTAATTTTAAAATATTGACACTTTTTTTTTTAACCATGCGAAAAAATGAAGATTCATTGCAAAAAAATGAAAACAAAAATACATAAATACACTTTAAAAAAAAATATCTCAGGGAAGAAGAAGACATTAGAAAATTTAAAGTGTTAAAAGTAAAGCCTCTAAAAAAATGGGTCGATGTTACATCGACACTTTTTAAAATCAGCATGAAAATCACACATTAAAAAAAAGTGTTCATACTTGATAGATAAGAAAATTTAAAATGCCAAAAATATGCTCCAAAAATAAAAAGGTGTATTCTGAATAACCACTTTTCAAAATTGGGTGATTCTTTTGCTACCTAAAAAAACAGGTAATCAGTAAAGTTCTTATTTTATCAGTAACTATGTCACTCAAGAGTGGGGATGAAAACACAATTTTTTTCGAGAAATTAGCAAAAGGCAGGAAAATAATGAACATTATCTGGAGCCTATAGGATGACCAAGGATCTGAGATTTCTTCCTTTAACAATTTAGCTAATATGGGTAAATAGTTCTTTGAAGAACAATTTAAAGCCCCTTAAGTCTCATCTATTGTTGAAGTCATCTAGTTGGCCTAGTTTTTTTTTTGTGAATGGTAGATGAAGAGAAATTTATATCTCTAATGGAGGAGGTCTCAATGGATGAGCTTAAATCAACGTTACACAGTTTCCAGAGGGACAAAATTTCAAGGCCATATGGATGGGGTGCAAAACAAATCTTGATCTTTTCGATTTTATGGTCGAGGATCTACTTGCGGTCATTGAGGAGTATCGTAAGGAGGGTTGTATTCTCCTAGATTTCAATACTACTTTCATTGCCCTCATTCTGAAATAAGTTAATCCTACCTCTTTATATGATTTTCGTCATATTTCCCTATGCAATGCAATCTATAAAGTAATTTTCTCTCAGGCTCAATCCCATCCTCTCAAGATATATTTCTCCTGAAAAATTCACTTTTCTTAAGGGTCGTCAGATTCATGTGGCCATTGGAGTGGATCAAGAAGACTTTCATAGTCTTAAATCAAAAAATTTGAAAGGGTCCATTATAAAAATTGATTTATCCAAATCTTACGATCGGGTGAATTAGATATACATCAGGCTTCTTCACATTCACTTGGGCTTTAGTCTTGACTTCATCAAATGGGTTATGTCATGTATACAGTTTTTCACATTCGTTGTACTAATTAATAGTGTTGTTTCTCCCTTCTTCAAAGCTCAGTGAGGTTTGCGACAGTGTTTTCCTTTATCCCCTCTTCTATTTCTCTTAGTAGTCGAAGGTCTAAGTCATCTTATTTATGATGCAAAGAGGAGAGGGTCCTTCAAGGATGTGTATGTTGTCAAAATTTTATCTATCTCTTACTTTTCGTGGACGATATTCTTATTTTCTATAGTGAGGAAGTTCATAAATTTTCAGAGTTAGTTGATATATTATCTCTCTTTTGGCATTCCACAAGCATGTCCATCAATGCCAAAACATCATCTATTGCGTATCATAATATCTTTGTGTTAGAACATTGTCACTTATCCAAAATTCTCTCATATCCATCCAAGCCAATAGATTTGGGTTCACAGTATTTGGGCTTTCATCTTAAGCCAAATTGTCATGTCAAGGAAGACTAGGCTTGGCTTGTGTTGAAGATCGACAGTCACCTGAATTGTTGGAGACATAAGTGACTTTCTAGAGTGGGTCGTCTAGTGCTTATAAAATTAGTCTTGGAATTTATCTCGGTCTATTGGGCCTCTTTGGCCTGGATTCCTAAGTGTACATTGGAAAATATCAGGAAAAACTATTATTTTTTCCTTTGGTATGGAAATAGTGAAAAATCTACCATATCATGAGTTAAATGGGAGTTGATTTATAGGCCAAAACAATTGGGCAGGTGGGGCCTTAAAAATGTATTTATGTTCTCCAAAGCTCTTGCTGCAAAATGCAATTGGAGGTTGTTATCCACTGATATCCTGTGGACCTCTATGGTTAAACAAAAATATATTACTTCATCTTCTCTGGAATATTAGCTTAGGAATCTGATTTAACATCGATCAAACATATGCATGATCTGGTGGGTTTTTCTTAACTCTTTTTACATCATCGGAAATGAGCATGCTTGGTGGGTTGACAATGGTGATATGCTTCATCTGGGTCAGGATCCTTGGTCAGGTTATGATTTAAGATATTGGATTTTCCCCCCTCTAATTAATTAGCTTTGTGATCGTGGGTTCCATAGTTTGGCTCATGTCGCCAACCCAATCCTTTCTTCTTGGTGGAACCAAGGATAGTTTTCGGCCAATGATTTAGGTATCAAGGCAGAATTTTCAGAGTGTTGGAATGATTATATAAAATCCCTCAAATATAGTTATATATGAATCACAGATACGTTTGACAAATTGGTTTGGTGTTTATCCCCTGTTGGTATATAGACTCCAAAATTGGGTTTTGTCTCTCTTATTTATGATAGATTTAACCTGGAAGAGAGGTGGTGGTGGAAAGCTTTTTGGAGGGCCAAATTTCTACCCAAGTCAAAAAAAAATGTGTTGCTTAATGATAAACAAACTCCCCACTTGGGATGTCCTCCAAAGGTTGCATATGGTGGGTCTTAGATGGTGCCATTTTTGTCAAAACAACAAGGAGAATGCAGTCCATTTATTCATGGAATGTCCATTTTTTCAACAGGTCTAGAAATTGTATGGAACAAATCTTGGGTACACTATCCCATAGTCAAGCCCTGACTTGGAAGGTGCTTAGAATTCATGGAATTCTAACCCCATCTATTGGCCATTTCATGCCCTCCCCATTAGTATATTCTAGATAGTTTGGCTAGCAAGGAATTGCTCATTTTTTTGAGCAAGTATTTTGTTCCATTACACATTGTAGATGAAGGGTTGGTTATATTAAGCCATTTTCCTCAAGAAAATAATGGTCTAGCTCCTAGTGTGGTTTCTACATAATTTTTTTATTATTCAAATCCTTGGGTTTATTTTGATGGAGCATCTAGTGGTAATGGGCAGTCGTATGGGGGGGTGTTGTATTCTTTATCTCTTTCCATCACATTTTTTCAAAGTTAATATGGCCCTAGGTCAATGTACAAATAACAGAGTTAAGATTGTGGCATGCAAACATTTTCTTATCTTCTCAAAATAACAGGGGTGTTTCGTATTCATATTATTGGGGACTCAAATTTGATGATCAACTAGATCAGTGGCATTATATCATGAAGGAAAGTTTCCTTATGTCCTATTTTAGAAGAGATTATTTTTATTGCTGACTAATTTTATTCTTTCTCTTGTTCTCACATTTATAGGGAGATGAACAATGATGCTAACAGCCTATCAAAGGATGGCATGCATATGGAGAAGGATCTTTGGGATCTACAGTTGTTGGTTAATACCTACATACATGTTTTTTTGGGCCATGCTTTGTCAATGCATGATTATTGCTTCAATACTCTTTCAATGTGGCTTACAGTGATATATGTCCTACAAGATTATAGTTTTTTTAGGCCTTTGGCCTGATCTTTCACTCTATGTCTATATGGGGCAGGGGATGATTATTGTGCAATTTGGTTGCCCTAATCTAATATTTGTTGTTATATGCTTCTTTTCAAAATATTTTATGAGAGGGAATTTTACACCCCTACTATGTTCATATTTATTCTTTTTCTTTCAGTTACCTTCTCTGAATACACACGGGTAGTGTATATACAGAATGTAATCTTTTTCATACATATATGAATGAAATTACTCTTCTTTCCTTGAAAAAAAACATATAGTATCAAAACAATTTCTTCTAATATCATAGCTCATTTTAGTGGCAGAAAAGAATCTTTACCATCAAAGTTTGAGGATATTTAACCTATATCTATTCAAGAACATAATTATTGATTAAGATAGGAGATAAACATGATTGAGAAATTTGGTTAAAGAAGGATGGATAGAAGTATAAGAATTGAGATTGAGAAGTTTAACATCCAAAACTTTGACCTTTGGAAGTTTAAAATGGAGGATATCCTCATAAATTAAGAATAGTGGATCGTTGAGCATCTTAGGACACCTCTAATTGGAATTTCAATGGAGGATTATGAGAAACTCAAAATAAAACATAAGAGTATGATATGAATTTGTCTTGCAGACTTAGTGTTGTTAAATGACTGGGGGGAAGACACTGCTAAGAAATTGTGGGATAAATTAGGAAACTTATACTAATCAGAATTGTTGGTCAATAAGTTATTTCTTCATAAGAAATTATACATTCTAATGATGAGAGAGGGTGGCTTGGTCACAAAACACCTTCATACATTTAATACTGTGATAAATCAATTATTAAATGTGGATATATCCATTACAGAAGAAGAAAAATATATCATTATCTTGTGTTATTTCCCAAACTCTTGATATAGTCTAGTCATGGCTATAGGGAGTAATAGGACCACACTAACCCTTGTTGAATTGGTGTCATATTTAATATTATAGGAGATAATGTGAATGAACATGGAAGGATCAACCAAAGATGATTTTTTGATGATATTTCGATCATTGGATAGAGGTAAAGGTAAATTATCCAATGGAAGATCTAGATCAAAATGAAGATATGAGTACCTTACTAATTTAACAAGAAGAGGGTTAGAAATGCAACAAACTAGGAAATTATAAAAGAGATTGCAAGTAAAGGATTGTTGAGAAACATAAGGAGTTTTATGCCTAGTTGACTAAAGGGATAAATTCTTCATATGAAGGAGGAGATAAATATGTAGCTTCAACAAGTACACATTCAGATCATAAGACATGGTTGATCAACTTGGGAGCATCTTATCATATCACACCTTGTAGGGAATGGTTTTGCAAGTATGAAGAATATGATGGAGGATATGTTGACTTGGGGGATTATTTGACAACCAAGATAGTTAGTTAAGGTTGATTTCGACTAGTGTTGAAGGATGGATGGAGCAAAACATTGTTGGGAGTAATACATATTCCAAGTTTGACTAGAAACCTAATAATTATTAGTCGATTAGGTGATACATGTATGCATACAATATTTGAGAAGGATTCATGTAAAATGGTTCATGGAGTGATGGTATTGATGAAAGTTTTTTATAACAAGATATTGTACAAGTTTTTGAGGAATAGTGACCTAAATAGATGCAGTAGTACAATTGTATCTGAAATCAATAGGTCAACCTCTTCTCTAGTTGATAAAATCACCATATGCCATCAAAGAATGGACACATTGGATAAAAAGGACTTCAATCTATGTAAGGAAAATGTATGGTCAAAGGTCTTCTTGGTAACATCCCTTGCTTTGCCCCTATTTATGTAATATGAGATTATGAATGTACTAACAACATGGAGAGTCATGGATGGTTGATATATTGACTAAGATTTTAAAATTAATTAACTGTTGACTAAAGGAAGCAATGCCTTATGAATCCATTGTCTGAGGGAAATTTGTTTGCTTGCATGCCTTGAAGGCCATGAACCCAGCATGAATTTAATAACTAAATTCATTTGTAAACAAGAAATCCGCTGCCTAATAGAATTTTTATGATATGTGATTGGAGAAAAACATGGTGTGTGTTGTGAGTAAGCCATAGTTGGTCACATTGAATTCCTAAACCACTTGCTAACTCCATCTACTCACCTACACTAATAAGAAATTATGAGATGGGATTGTGTGATGTGGGCAGAGGACCATGCCAATCCCATCTCCCTCGTGCATCAAGGGTAGGGACAATTGCATCAGGTAAAAGGAGGATCACCCAGAGGAGAAGACAATCAATGGGAGGAGAGTGAGAAAATAGAATAGAAAATAGCACGTTCTCAATCACCGATGACAACAAAGTAAAAAAGAGGAGAGGAGAGAGAAAGAGCAAGAAAAAGGAGGTGAAGATAATTTTTTTCTCTAAGACACGGTAGAAAACATAATGAGAGTGGATGAGATGAGGAGCACCCTCCCCAAAGTGGAGATACCTTTGTTACTGGCAATAGAGGGTAAGGAATCCTTATGAACGAACTCAAACAAGTGAGCCACTATGGGGTTTAGTGCTAGAGGTTAGCTGATAAACCACCTAGATAGTGGAATCCATCTCTTGAGTGTTTACCAAGCCTTGAAGTGAAATTTCTTGAGCAAGCATCCCCTCAAACTTTGGATCCATCTCAAGGGTGTTCAGTTTCAAGAAAGTTTCAAAGTATTTGGCCTATGTGTTGGGTGTGTGTTTCTTTCCACGACTAGTCACACGCACGGTGGATCACATGGGGGAAAATAGCCCGCCCACTATTCATTGTGTCAGGCGCAGTAGGGGGTTACAGTGCGGTTCCAGCCCCCCTTGTCGAGGGATTTCAAGGGGGCGATATCCCCCCTATACGGGATCCGAAGCAATGCCTCAGGAAAAAAAATTTGGACCCTATATAAGGTGGGTGGACCTACCTATGGTTTTTTGCATGGGCTTTGCACATGGTTTTGGGCATGATAATTTTCTGCCCATGGTATTTTGTAGATCCGGTCAAGGGAACTACGACTATTTTCTAATCCAGGGTTTATGAATGCTTCAACATGTACATATATGTATTGTAACATTAAAAGAAACATAATGAAAAATCAATCTGGTAGTCCCAGTTTTGGGATCCAGGGGAAAATATTTGCGTATAACTATTTTATGTTTAATGTCATCGCTATTGTTTATTCCTTGTTTTTAGAATTCATATGCAAGTAAATTATGTACAGGATTAAAACCTACACTATGATTGGGTGGAGATTGGAAGTTCCTCCTTCAGTTTCCAACCATCTTAATGAACTCAGATAAGTATTTTGTAGTTATATCTTTGAGTTATGGAATTTGATGTTTCATGCATTCTATATGCCTGGTATAAGCTCTTTTATAATGTAGTAGATCTGACCTGCAAATATATTAAAAATGGAAACATGCCCAATAACTGCAAATAATCCTAAGATAAACAAAGTATAAAATCTTCAGATCTTTATTAATCAAAACCCTTGATGTAGGGTAACACCATACAATCACTCCTTAAAGAAAGAGAACACTCCACAAGCCATATGCTTGTCAATATAATAATCCTTGACATCTCTCAATGGGGAGTCTCTAGGCTCTATATAGGCTTCATACATACAATACCATGGGTCTCTCAATATGTATATCTAATACAATGGGCTTATCACATTATTCCTAACTACTTGTGGTCTCTTACATGATGTAGGTTAACCACTTTATTTATTAACTATGGCCCATCACATTATTACACTATTCCCTTGTATACCTCCCTCTATACCCTTTAATATCCCCCTCAGGTATACTACATTGCACTCCCCTTAAACTTGTTTCATCCCCTAAACATAAGAAGAACAAAAATAATAAGATCTACTCAAAAGAGTAGTCCACTAGTACCATGCACGTGCATCTAGCCATCCCAGAGATAGATGATTACTCATGCCTCGCTCACTTGAGATGGGAATTGATCCTGGCGGTTCCTCTGTATTGATATGTTGTTGGTGGATCATCGCAACTCTCTCTTTGTCGTGCAATGGTTATTGTCCTTATTGTTAATTCGTTGCCATCTTGTTGGTTGTTTTCTTTTTGGGTGATGTGGGTGGTGATATGTTAAAGTTTTAACCAATGTTGTATCTTTCTTTAATTCACCACCTAATGGAGCCTGATTGGTATATGGTAAATGTTGTGGTGCCGTGGTTGTTACTTATCTTCTATTATTACTTCAACCACAGACTCCTCATCTGATGTGTCAGTACCTACAACATTTTCTACTTCAGCCTCCTTGGACTCTACCTGTTTATTGATGGAAATATCCTATAATGTAATTTTCTTCTTTTTATACTAGAGCTTCAAGAATTTCTTCTGCACATTAATATTGATATTACCAACAAATTCCATCAAAGAGTATCCCAAAACGACATCCACATTAGCCATATCTGAAGCATAAAAATCAAAATGCAATACATACTTGTCCATAGAAATCTTCAAATCTTTATAAACTTGAATATCCTCATTATCAACCTATGTATTTTCAATGTGTTTTGCTGGAACTTGCAATTTTTTGCCAAATTAACATTGATAAAATTATGCTTGCAACTAGGATTTATAGACACAATAGTCTTCTCCTTATGAATACATCCATGAGCCTGTAATAAGGAGATACCATCAGAAAATAACCCCTTACATGTCTCGTTCTCTTGTTTTCTAGCATGAGACCATTTTCTAAAAGGACTTATTCTATTTTTTCATGAGGAACTCACCACACTGAATCGTCAAGTGAGTACCACCATTTAGCAACCTCATCTTTTATATTAAATGGTAGGCAACTTGTCCAAAAATCTTTGGATCGAGACTTGTTATACTTTATAAATTCTTCAATAGTGGAACCATCATTACGTCTTGTAAAAATCATCTCAGTAGAAGCCATGAAGTAGAATGAGGGTTTTGAAAAAAACTACCTACTTTATGTGGAAAATTTAAAAGGGCCACAACTTGATCAATATGGTTTGGCATCCTTATTATAGTTTGTTTTCGGAAATGGAATAGCCATTCTGCATCTTCTTATATGATAGAAATCTCGATCTAGGCACTCTGAAACTTAGATTCGCATTGCAATTGTCCTGTCGTCACAAAATGTTCTGAAAAAATAGTTGATTTTAAATCAACGATATCTCCCTCATCCGGACTTTTAATCGACCATTTTTTTTAAAATTGGGTGATATTTCAATAGGATATCATATCTAAAATTATTTTCCCAAAATTCCCCACAAAACCTGTAAAAATTTACTAGAGATCCGTCGTCCACAAATTGTCGTTAGAAAAATGTCTACAACACAACTGATTTTATATCAACGATATCTCCCTCATCCGAACTTTGATTCGGCTATATCTTTTTTTTTTTAATTTGGGTGTTTTTCCACAAAGAATCCATATCTGCTATAATTGTTTGAAAATTTAGCACAAAAAGTTTCATATCCGATCTGGAAACCCATCGCCCCAAAAAATTCCTACAAAAAAAAAAAAAAATCTCCTCTTTGCCCAAGAAAGTGCTTTGATACCACTTGTAGTAGATCTGACCTACAAATATATTAAAAATAGAAATATTCCCAATAATTGCAAATAATCCCAAGATAAACAAAGTATAAAAGCTTCAGATATTTATTAATCAAAACCCTTGAGGTAGAGTAACACTATACAATCACTCCTTAAGGAAGGAGAACACTCCACAAGCCATATGCTTGCCAATACAATAATCCTTGACATCTCTCAATGGGGAATCTCTAGCCTCTATATAGGCTTCATACATACAATACCGTGGGTCTCTCAATACCATATATCTAATATAATGGGTTTATCACATTATTCCTAACTACTTGTGGTTCCTTACATGATGCGGGTTAACCACTTTATTTATTAACTATGGCCCATCACATTATTAGATTATTTCCTTGGGTACCTCCCTCTGTACCCCATAATATTTGCCCTAGGTATACTACAAATACACTTTAATGTTAATGGATGCACAAATTGTGATGTTTGTTATTATGCACATAAATGGGCATGAAATATCCTATGTCTATGGAAATTATGAATGACTAGATTGTGTAGTCCAATATTATGTTTATGGTTGATTTCTTAACTATGTATTTGTTCTCTCTCTTACTCTCTCAATTTATATCAATGGTTTATGAATATATTAGTTCAGCCTGCTCAGAGGGTTTGCATTGTCTAATAGAGGGACTACAATTCCTCTTGTATTGATATCAACACTTGTATGCTTACGCTTAGTTAATTTTTAAATCACATACTTATAATGTTCATTATAACCAACATAGTGTATTGGTGTGATAAGGAAACTATAGCAATGCTCTAAACTGAGGGTCTGATGGTGGAACCTCATTTCATTGGAACCCTGCCATGTGGGTCCCATCAAGTTCTCAAACCCTGAGGCGATCTCTTGGAGTTGCATGTAAAGAGGCCTGATGCCGATGAGTCGATATTGGTCATCAACCACAAAAGTTATGTGTGTGAGGAGCTTTGGAAAGCCCCAATGCCAAGGTGTCGAGATGACATGGACCTATGTGCCCCACCGTATGTCCATCGTCATATGTCAAGTTGTAGTGATGAAGTAAGTGGGCCTTATTGGGTCTCAGACCTCAGAACTCTTGGAGTGAAGGAGGCAATAAAATCTTGAGGCCAAGATGACATGGACCAGAAGGCCCCACCTCAAATATGTGGCATGGGAGAAGGAATACCCTCATCTTTATTCATGTGTAAAGTAATTTATGGAAAACAATGAAAAATTTTGATCATGTCTCCCCACACTTAAAGAAGGTTAGAACTCCTTTCAAATGGAGTGAAATCACTATGATTGGCCCATGAACATGGAGAGAAGTATCACATTTTCACCCATGAATTTTCTGTTAAAATATGTGCAAGTTCGTTGGGCGAAATCTATGATAGTGGATCAAGGGACTCTACACATAGTACAATGGATTGATGTCGTCGGGTCTTGGACCTTTGACCTTAGCATTTTCCACTTGAGAATGGAGTAGAGGGAAGTCAAATAACTTGATGCTAAGATGATGTGGCCTAGGGTGACATGGCTTGGGATGACGCGGCTTAGGGGTGGACCCTACTCTCAGACCTCATATTTCAAACCTCGACTTTTTCTAATTTAGGGTGGAGCAGAGGGAAGGTCAAGAATTTGATGCCAAGATGGTGTGGCTCGGGGGTGGACCTTATTGGGATCACTAGTCTTTAGGCCACTGAACTTCTCAAAGGAACTAAGTGCAGAGCAATCATAGAGATCGACAGTCGAGATCAATTAAGGGGGAGCCCTCGTAGTCAATGTTTAATAAGTAGGGGGGCACTATTGGCATTAGTGCCAACCTACCCATCTTCGATCAAAGGTTGATATTAATTGAGGTGTCCCCTATCCTCAAATTCGAAACCATCGTTTAGGGGGTGGGAGGGGGTTCACGGTACCAAATATTTTGGTTGAGGCACTTTTGAAGGTTATAACCCTATACAGAAATTACCTGCAAATGAATTCTTAAAAAAAACAGAAAATATACAATGGCGAGAATAGAAAATATGCATAGATATTTTTCCCCTAGAACCCAAAACCAAGCAAAACCAAATTGATTTTTCATTATGTTCATTTCAATGTTAAAATACATTATATAAATTTAAAAGCATTCATAAACCCCCAATCCATTAACCCTAGATTATAATATAAGCATTGTTCCCTTGACCAGATTTATAAAATACCATGCGAAAAATCATCATTCCTAAAACCATGCGCAAAACCAAGGGTGGGTCCGCCCACCATCCTTGAGTCTTCCTAACCTGGGGCTAGTCATGCAAAGAATATAACATATACCCAACATGTTTGATACCCCAATGTGGTGTGCAATAAGGAAGGTAACTCGATGGACAAGTAAGCAGTCGTAGCAATGCTATATGGGCTAGGAAAGGGCCACATGGACATCTATGGACCAATGTCGACCCTTCTTATTGGAAAATTTCTAACGAGCATAACTTGTGATCCAAGAGTCAAATTGAGATAAAATTTATACTATCGGAAAGCTCTCGACGATTTGATCATCATTGTGGCATCAAAATCGATTTTGTAGACCTTGAGAAATGAGGTTGTGTGACCCCACTTTCACAACAAACTTTGGAGGTTGGGTCAAAATAAACAGGTAACACCTCCCACACCCCAAGAAAATCCAAGGGGGTGGGAGAGAGTGTTGCATCATAGGTTGAAAATTAATAAATTGTTGGGATTTGAATTGATTTCTTCTCTTTTCTTGGTTTTTAGCCTTGTTCCTAGTTATATGTACAAATATCTCTTGCTCAACATTGTGTGTGTGTGTGTGTGTATATATATAGATAGATAGATAAGGAAAGGAATAATCACACCTAGAATTTCCCAACACTCTTCAATCCAGGTTGATAACGAAAGAAAAAAATCACACTTTGAATCCCATCACTATTCAATCTAGGTTGATAATTGGTGGTTGGCGTAGAGAGAAGGCTCAAACATTTCAATTTCAACTTCAAAATGCTTGATAATCTAACTACAAGCATGATGAGGAAAGATGTAGGCACCCATTCATGAATGTTTTTTCATTTATGTGTACTTTTTGTGTTTATTTTATACCTATACCTACTTTAAATTTGAATGTGTTGTGTAACAAGGAGAATATTTCACTTCTAGACTATCCAACCCATTCTATTAATCTACGGCATAATAGACACGTAGTAGTAGGTGTAATGAGTCACTTGGGATAGATAATGAAGAGGGATTGTTTAACTACAAGTCAATCTCTTTGGATTTCGAGGACTTGTGAGGTAGACAAAGAAATGGTGCATAGTAAATGAACTTCCTAGAACTATGTAAGTTGTTGAAGCTCACATAGGTGTTGAGTTGGCAAGTTGGTGGGAAGCTAATGAACCAAGGAACATAGTGGTCATGAGGGCAGATTTGAGCACACCATATCATCAACTATAGTGAGCATGGAGAACCAAGGTTGTGGCTAAGAGGGTAGGTTTGAGAAGAGCATATTATGAGCATCCAAAACCATTGCAGAGCATTCTCAGAACCATTATAATCACTAACAATGACAGTGATAATACCATCAAATCAACTAATTAAATAATTTAATTTTTTTTATTTTAAAAATTAATTTAGATATCCTATCATTGTAGAGAAAAAGTAACTATCCACAACATGGTATTTAGTCACATAAATTACAGTTAACTTATCAAAAAGAAAATATAAAAATTTTGATAATTCAAAAAAAAAAATCAATTTCAATAAAAATACAAATTGAAAATATGAGAAAGAACTTTCAATTGTTTTTACAAAATATTGGAGATTGATATAAGTTCAACCCAAAAGCTACAATCCTTAGGCCAGACTAAAATTAATAGACAACATTGTTAAAAAGTATACTTCATATATGTAAATAGAATGCAATGGACATTTCTATATGGAAAAGAACTTTCAATTATTTTTACAAAATATTATAGATTGATATAAATTCAACCCAAAAGCTACAATCCTTAGGCCAGACTAAACTTGATAAACAACATTGTTAAAAAGTATATTTCACATATGTCAATAGAATGCAATGGACATCGCATTGACATCTCTATATGAAAAAGAACTTTCAATTGTTTTTACAAAATATTGTAAATTGATATAAGTTCAACCCAAAAACTACAATCCTTAAGCTAGACTAAAATTGATAGACAACATTGTTAAAATGTATATTTTATATATGCCAATAGAATGCAATGGACATCTCTATTTGAAACAAAGTTAAATTCCTACCCATATACATTTGCTTTGTCTTGTTTTTCTATTAATATAATACTTAATTAATAAATACCGTTTAAGTAATAAATATTTGATTTTTAACCTAAATTTAACATGGTAAATTTTTATAATTTAAAAATATAAATAAATTTAATATCCTGAAAAACCTTTAAAATTTTCAAATTCTAAATTACACGACTCATATATAAATTTTAAAATTCTCTCCGAAATTTAAAACAAAATTATCCTCGATAATTTTAAAAGGATACGAAAAGGTATATTAATTAAACTACTCTGCCCATATATACCATCATAGTCTTGTTTGCTTTTCAACATAGCATTTCCTTGTAGATTTGCAGTGAGATAAAGTAGTCACATGCACTTGCCAGATCTGTCCCGGTCAAGTTCTCCTCCGTATTCGATAACAACGGACCACAGCGTAAAGATTTCTCTAATCCTGTCACATCACAACAATTTTTTAGCGGCGACTTAAACATCGCTACATGGCGCGAATGACGGATGAATGGCGAGGATATTAATCTGGACCAGAATGGGGAGATGCCAATCTTCTGCAATTTTTATGAAAAGGACACACAAAACAACCGCAAGGTAGAAAGAGCCTGCGATGAATTTGCCTTAAAACATGGAGAATCTTCTCGCTTTGTGCGAGAGGTCGTTTCTCTGGGTCAGTCGCTTTGTGCGAGAGGTCGTTTCTCTGGGTCAGTCGCTTTGTGCGGAGTTCGTTCGTTTCAACCCGCAATGAACGAAAGCCCACAAAATGCCAAAATAACATTAAACCATGGTTTTATACGTGGAGTCCATTAATTGGTAAAAAATCCAATCTACTAGGAATCTATTGTTCCGTCTTTATCCATGACCGGTAAATTTCCAAGTTGAGGATCGCTGTTGAATAAATTAAAATTTCTTGACTCAAGCAAAGCTCGACCCAAAAAATTCTGTTACAGTTGAAGCGAAATTTTCATATGGTGTCTGCTGTAACGGAAATTTTATTATCCTAAAAGAGATAGATTTGTTCACAAGTCTTTTAAAATAGTTGAGATTAGGACAACGCAGGTGCATTTTGCTTAATTAGATGATAGTGGAATCTTACTTTTTGAAAAATCTATACCAGTGTGAGTGGGAGTGTGAGTGGGATAGACAGTGATGGCTAAAATTGGCTAAATTATTATTATTATTCAAAGAAAATTATATCAATTATAATTATTCAGTTGGTAGTATTAGACATTGGATAAATCAACATTCTCGTGTGTTTCATGACACAATTCAGAGTGGCACAGATATTGACTATTATTCTTTAATGTAGGTTAAATTATGCTAAATTCTCATTGTTATTCAAAGAAAATCATATCGCAACTCGAAGTGGCACAGTTATTGACTGTTATTATTTAATGTAGGTTAAATTATGCTAAATCCTCATTGTTATTCAAAGAAAATCATATCGCCTATAATTATCGATAATTATCTAGTTGGTCATATTAGACATTGGATAAACCACCGCTCTCGTATGTTTCACGAGATGTGATTAATGGCCTCACGTGGATCCATTAACTCTAGTGATGTGTCCGTTTACTAACAGTTGTGGGAGATGTGATTAATGGCCTTGCGTGGATCCATTAACTCTAGTGATGTGTCCGTTTACTAACAGTTGTGGGTTTTGGTGTAACGGCAATCATGATTCCAACAAGTGGTATCAAAGCAAAAGGTCTCAAGTTTGAATCACAGATTGTTGGACATTGGATAAACCCGTGCTCCTGTGTGTTTCGTGACATGTGCTTAACTGCCTCTCATGAATCCATTAACTCTGGCGATGCATTGTGTTGTGTGTTTCGCGACATGTGCTTAACCCCTGTGGGTTTTTGTGTAATGACAATTGTGATTCCAATAGGTAGTCTATAAAGTGACACCTCCCGTGGATCCATTAACTCTGCCGATGCATTTGTTTACTAACACTTGTGGGTTTTTGTGTAACGGAAATTGTGATTCCAACAAATAGTCTATAAAGTGACAAAGTGACATGTGTTGGTTTACTAACACCTGTGGGTTTTTGTGTAACGGAAATTGTGATTCCAACAGATAGTCTATAAAGTGACAAAGTGACATGTGTTGTGTGTTTCGCGACATGTGCTTAACACCTATGGGTTTTTGTGTAACAGCAATTGTGATTCCAATAGGTAGTCTATAAAATGGCATGTGTTTTGTGTTTTATGACATGTGCTTAACACGTGCGGGTTTTTGTGTAATGGCAATTGTGATTCCAACAAGTAGTCTCTAAAGAGACATGTGTTGTGTGTTTCGCGACATGTACTTAATTGCCTCTCATGGATCCATTAACTCTGGTGATGCGTCCATTTATTAACACCTCGACAAAGTGACATGTGTTGTGTGTTTCGCAACATGTGCTTAACCGCCTCTCATGGATCCATTAACTCTGGCGATGCGTCTATTTAGTTTTTTGTGTAACTGCAATTGTGATTCCAACAAGTAATCTATAAAATGACAAAATAACATGTATTAGGTTTTTTTGTAACGACAATAGTAATTTCTACAAATAATCTATAAAGTAACATATACTTAACCACTTCTCGTAGATCCATTAACAATACTAATACATTAATTTACCAACACTTTTAAAATACATTAATTTACTAACACTTTTAAAACTCTAAATACCCAAAACAAAAACACTTTTAAAACAATACTTCACACTTATAAAAATTTTCTTTTCTAAAGTATAACAGTTTTTTTAATGACGATGAAATCCCATTAATAAAGATAATAATATTGTGATAACACCACAGTCAAGTCAAGAGCTATTACCAATTTAACTGTAACGACCCCCTGACAAGCAATCACGAGAATCCATCGCAGATAAAACCACGGATGTTAGTTACAGGTGTGACCTGTCTAATTTATCAGAGCTGGCATTCAAGTGGAGTCATTTATGGAGTAGGTTTGGGTGATCTCAGAATTTTGTTTGAGAGTTATATTAGAACCTAATGTTTAATGAAACGTGTAGGTATGGATAAAATCCATGTTGCTTTATGATCTTATTGATTTTAAGTAGATAATTACTGATTGAATTTAGGTTTCTGTGAATTATATTGTGAAAAAGTAAGAAAAAATTTAGTAAAAGTTACACATCAAAGTTTTATTGAGATATTTTTAATTATCTAATATAGTTCCTTGTCACTGCAAGATTTGGTTCTTCATTATTTTATCATGATTATTAACTACAGTCGATGATTCATCAAAACCAGTTGAAAAAACAGAATAGTTTCGTTCCTTTTCAAATAATTACTATTGAACAGCCAATTGAAAAGAGTCTCGATCGCGTTGAGCCGTGAAGTCATGTTACCTGTCAGTGGTTATCAAGTCCGATTCATACCTAAACAGTGATCTCGTATGACCTATTTAATGCGGGGCACATCCCACACTTTCTGCATTGGAGAGACTCATTTCCATTGATATATGCTAGAGCCATAAGCCCATCATGGCACTCATTAGGAAGCTTGCATCAGTGATCCTTGCATTTGTACTAGTCCTCTCAGTTTGTAATATCCAATTATCATCTGAAGCAGCAGGCAGGCCTTACTCCTCGCATGGCTCTACTTATCCTCATACTTCTCAGCTCTCTGCTGTAAGGTTTAACCAAGCCTTTCGTGTTCTATGGGGTCCTCAGCACGAACAAGTCTCCAATGACCAATCTGGGATTACCGTTTGGCTCGACAGGACCTCTGGTAACTGTTCCTCTTCTTTTTTTCTCCTCTTGTTTTGTTTTGATTGGCTAGTGTTGTCTGAATGCATCCTTCATATACTATTTGGCTTGAAATATTATGAAACTGAATCATTGAAATATGGATGATTATAATTTGTAGGAAGCGGATTCAAATCACTGCGGGCATACAACTCAGGCTATTTCAGTGCTGCTATTAAGCTGCAGGCTGGCTATACTGCAGGAGTTAACACTGCATTTTATGTAATTCCGGTTTTTCTACTTCGTTTCATTTTATTGGTATTTTAATATGTTAGGAACAAGTCTGTCATAGTTAAAGGACGTGTTATTTTTTTCAAGGGTATAGGTTTAAATTTGACAGAACAGAATATTTATACTAAAATAATTATGAGAAACTCTATTAAGAAAATCTTAAATTAGGTTATTATAATCAATTTTATTTATAATTATAATCTTAAAGTATTCATTCAAACTCAAAAATTTAAGTAATTTACTTTTAACTGCTCACATTTAGAGCAAATCTATATAATAGATAGGTGTTGCTAAAAATTTTATAACACAAAACAAGTTTATATAATGGATAGATGTTACCAAAACTTTTATAGCACTACAATCAAATTATGTAGACTTCACTGGTCAAATTTATAATTTCAACCCAATTTTGGATAAATTTAATACAAAACCCTCCTAGGCTTGGTTTTCACCCTGTGTCTAGTCCGTCCTGTCAGGGACCCAGGAGTTTCTGACAAGATTGAACTATATTTGCCCCATCAATGACTTCCTCCCCAACATTTGCCCGGCAGGGAATCAGACTTTCTGTCCTCGCCACGTGATTGGGTTGATGATTGGGTTGAACTAATTTCAGTTTCGCTCTTATCCCTCAAATCCAATTGGCCTACAGTGCTGATAACGTGGGGTGGGTATCCTTTAACAGCATTCAGACGATGTACCAGTCGAATTAATGGCGATTAACACCTAATTTCGTGAATGAATTTTCATTGCAGTTATCGAACAACGAGGTTCACCCGGACTACCACGACGAAATAGACATTGAATTTCTGGGAACTATACCAGGCGAACCTTATACCTTACAGACCAACATCTATGTAAGAGCTGGAAACGTGGGCAGCGGGAGGTATGTCACAGGGAGGGAGCAGCAAATCCACCTCTGGTTTGATCCCACCAAGGATTTCCACCGTTACAGTATTCTCTGGACTCCATATAAGATTGTGTAAGCAAAACAGATATATATAGTTTCATATATTTTCATAGTTAAATGATTGTGTCAACATAAGAGAATTCTATACACTAATTTGGTTTTTAGCTTAATTGAATTATTATTATAGTACAAATCAATCTCAATGTTGATCATGTGATGCTGCAATTATTATATTTTGCAGATTCTCTGTGGATGGTGTCCCCATAAGAAAGTATCCAAGGACGGACGCCTCCACTTTCCCAACGAGGCCCATGTGGGTGTACGGTTCCATATGGGATGCATCCTCTTGGGCCACAGACAATGGAAGATACAAGGTCGACTATAGGTACCAGCCATTTGTGGCAAAATACACAGCCTTCGTCCTCACCGACTGCACACAATCAAAGGCGGTCGAATGTTCATAAGAATTCCAGCAGTAAATTATACTATAATGAATAACCATGGGCTAAACCATGCTTGCAGGATTGGGAGTTCCAAGTGTGTATAGTTACATCCTGTAATCCATGGTTGGCTTTATCCACTGGAAGTATATTCTATTAAAAGTATTCGTCCCACTATATGTTTATCCAGAAAAGGTTATGTATGGCTGCTACGTGTACAGATAGTCTTGATCCAGAGCATCGTTATATCTGTTATAACTTGCCTATAACTGAAATCTCAGGAGCTATCTTGTGCGTATTATGATGTTATATCAGTAATTTAAAGTGAAAGATGTTGTAGTGAAAGATGTTGTCTGTTCTGAACAGTTATATGTCAACATTTGTGGACTGAAACGCCAGGTGAATCTCCATAGCAGATTTTCGAATCATAGAAACGACATTTTTGCTCACATCCCAGTCATAAATATCTTTATGGACGTCCCCCTTCATAAGATGTATGAATTTTAAAAGTATTTGAACCTCGAGCTGCTCATGAATCTCTGGAATACAAAAAGCCAGGGATGCATAAATTTGGAAAGTACATAGTGAAATTAGATCCTCCTCATTCTAACTCTGCAACAAATTTCTAACGAAGTTTACAATCTAGTTAAATTGTCAATCCCATGGAAGGGAGTGAGATCTTCTCTTATGCTTTATATTTAAAATATTTTTTTTTTAAATATTATTTTTTAATAAATAAATATAATGAGATATAATAATTATTTTGTTAAGTGTTTATTTTGGAATGTGTTTCTAAAATTTTAATTTAATTATTAATAAATATTAAGTAGATGGTAGGGATTTCACTTTCATGGAATAATTTAGAATATTTATAATATACACAAATCTATAGTTGAAATTTATCTACAAAGTAGGTATGCATTTTAAAGTTTTTAATTAATTTGATTAATTAAAAAAATCAATTAAAAAATGATGATTGTTTATTGTTTAATTAAAAAATCAAATAAAAGTTATTGTTTATTTATGATTAACATGTTGTTACTAATAAGTTTAGGATGATTTATTACAATATTTTTATTTAATAATAAAATGAAAATGTTGTAAGTTTTTTAGAATTTAGTTTCTCAAAAACCACACCACAGAAATCTACAAACCAAATATAATTGTTATTAATTTATATAAATAATTATAAATATACCAATGAAAGTGTAAAAAATAAATGCCATACATAAATGAGATTATAATGGAGGGAATTTGATGAATAAACTTTTTGTTTGGAAGATATTATAATGGATGGAATTTGATGAATAAACTCTTTGTTGGGAAGATATTTGTTGGAATTTGATGAATAAATTCTTTATTTGGAAGAGATTGGTTTATTAAATATTTTTAATGATTATTAATATTTTGTATTAAAATTATAATGAAATTGATTAAATTATTGAACTTAACGGTGGATTGTTTAGTTTTGAAAATTTATTTTTCATTAACATCAATAACATAAAAATTGATTATGCACTTAGAAATATCAAGCATAGGATTATAATAGGGATTTATCTCATTTTTACTTTAATGTGGCATTTACAATGCAGCAAACTTGGTTAAATGAGAGAAACTTGGAAAAAAATAACTTGTTTGAAAAAAATAATAACTTCATTTCCAAAGAATAAAATATTATTTACGAATAAGAATAAAATTTAAAAATATGATGAGAGTTTAAAATAATATGGTAGAGTTTAATTGTTTTTTTGTTGTCTTTTTAAATGAGAAAAATATAATAACTTTAAAATAGAGTATTTAAAAAAAATGATAACTTTTTTTCTAAAATATAAAATATTATTTACAAATAAAAATTAAATTTAAGAATATGATGAGAGTTTAAAATAATATGGTATAGTTTAATTGTATTATGATTTGTTTTTTGTTGTCTCTATAAAGTAAAAAAAAAATGAGAAAAAATGGAGAAGTTTGAAAAATATGATAATTTCGTTTCGAAAAGAATAAAATATTATTTATAAATAAGACTTTTTAATATAGTATAGTTTAATTGTTTTATGGTTTGGATTTTCTTTAATTTTTTTAAGTTTATTTTTTTCTAAAATTTTGTAAGAATATATTGATATTGATATTGAAAATTTGAATTATATATTTTATAATTATGTGCTTTAAAAAGTTTTTAAGGGTGTTTAATTTATTTATATATTAAAAGCACAATTTAAAAAATAGAAATTATAATTTTATTAAAAATTATATATAAATTTAAAAAAGAAACAACAAGTAGTAGTCAAAACTTAAAATTATTAAAATGCATCAAACAATTTTTGCAAATAAAACCAGTCTAGATTCAAATCTCTCGAGGTGAAAACTTTTTCTCAATTTTTGCATTCAACAAAGGTTTAATTCTGCTTTGAACTCTTTTCAAAAAAGAGGTTCAATTGTGCTTTGAGCTATTTTTAATTTTTTCTCAACTTTTGCATTCAAAAAATCTTTAATTCTGCTTTGAACTCTTTTCAAAAAGGAGGTTTAATTGTGCTTTGAACTCTTTTTAACCCATAATAAAAATGTCAGGTTAATTTGATTTGTGTGCTGTGTCCAATTGATTTTTATATTTTATGTATACATAACTAGCATTTGCACCAGATGTTGCAAAGGAAATGTCGTAAGGCATAAATGTAAATGGTCATTGAAAATAAGAATTAATAAAGGCATCTTTTGCAACATTCACAGCAAGAACCTACATTCCAATACTCTACAGAATAAGTAGTTATGCACACACCTTTGAAATGATCAAAAAAGATTCTTCAAACTCTATAATAGCAAGTGATTCCCTAGAATCTAAAGTGGTTGCCAAGTTCCCCAAGTATAGAGATAAAGTTACTTTAACAGAACTACCACCAACAACCTGTCAAGAAGACATCATTCCCAACAAAAATTTGTATTCTAGAAACAAAATAGAGGCAGACAAATATTGAACAAAATTGAGATTGTGAATCAAAAACTAAAAAATTGCAAAAGTACCATTCAGATTCAAGGACTACGCACTCAACTTGGTGTGATCAAAAGAGATTCCCCTAGAACCTATATGGTTACCAAGTTCTCTATGCACTACTAAGTTGCTTCAACAACACCATCACTAGCAATTATCTATCAAGAAAGCAAGAGTATCGACTAAATAATGGAATTGTAGATAAAGGAAGAAATCAATATTTAAGAAGATAATAATTTAATCAAGCCAATAAAGAAAAACTCTATAAAAGCTCAGATTCCTATGTTAGATTCCATTGTCCTTATCACAGTGGATAAAGGCACTGTGCATAGAGCATTCCATCTCATCCAGCATGTAATCATTAGCACACCTCATAATATTATGGAAACCTAATTTATCACACATGTGACTAGTGATCTTAGGCAATTCCAAACTACCTGATTGAATATAGTCATCACTATTTTTAAAATCTCTTTTTAGCACAACACTAGTAATGATGCACAACCCAAGAAGATAGTTGTTCTCTCCATAATAAAATTACAACATTAACAAGTTTTACTGCACTGGAACTATGTGTTGTATTGATCAAAATGACATCAATCAACAATGTGCTCCTCTTCAACGCCACCTACATATCCAAGGAATGATGGATCAAATGTTTCACCCCATTCCATATTAGCAAGTATAAGAACCTACAAAATGAATCTAGAAATTGGAGAGATACTCACTGGAGGGTAAGAGAATGCAAAACCTAGGAGACAACATAACTAGTTTTACCAACCACTCTTGAATGCTTACCTCCTCTGATCATAATGCATCATCATCAACAATGTGCTCCACTACAACTCCATATGCATACCCAAAAGATGATGGATCGAATGTTTCACCACCTACCATATCACAAAATTTAAGAACCTACAAACCCAATCCCAAAATTGGAGAAAATATTTAACAATGACTCGTGAGAAAGATAATGCATTATCTAGGAGCATATCCTAGGTAATATCCTTCCATAAACTATAGATATGTTGTGGGGAAATGCATTGCTATTATCATCATCTATTGTTCATAACTAATCAGAGGGATATACACGCCATATGTATGCACCATAAACTCAAGCTTTCCATCAATCCATTACTCAAAAAGAAAATCACACATTTGGAAAAATCCAGTGGAACAACAAATTCAGAATAAATGTCAAAATTTCCTTCACATCCATATTCTGGCTGCATTGCATGAATGCAGAAAAGAATGCCAATATTGTTAATTGTTAGGAATGTTGCATTGATTTCAGACTGTAAATCATGATTTTGTGTTTTGTGACCAATACTAGAGTTCTGATAATTATGTCCTCTTCTTCTTCTTATTTTTGATAAACTACCAGAATCAGTTGCATAATCTTGATCTAGTGCATCCCTGACTCCTTCAATATAGTTTGAGGGTCCATGAGCTTCTGTGCAATAACATGCATTCCCTTCTTCACTTTCAGGTGCATCAATTATCGACCATTCATAGCTAGCTAATGCTTTTCTTCGAAGCATGTTATGCATATACAAACCAACATATTCCCCAAAAATACCTGACAAATGAAGCTCCCCTAGTTGACCATCTCCAAAGAAAAAACAAGGGCCTTCTAGCTTGAAGCAGCACTCTAGGAATAGATCTTGCAACTTTAGCATCTTATGGATATCCATGATTTATCCATTTCTCTGATATTCCTTCTCCCCTTGCTGTGCTTGATAATTTTGTAAGTTGGTACTCATATGTTGACCCTGTTTTGGTGGTCAAAAGTATTGAGAATGTCTTTGCACCAAATGTTTCATTTATAAAAGTAGGCCCCAACACACTAAAAGAAACATCATTAGTTGTCATATGCATAAACCACTTCCACTTGCTTTGGAATAACCGTGTCTCTAACAGCAGATCATCCTTGCTAAGGAGAAAAGTGACCCTGGACTTTCTCCAACCAAAACTATGGAAAGTACAACCTTTAGATGGTACCAGAGAAATATTTTATGTTCATGATTTACCCTAAATATGTTTCTTCCATGATGGCCTTGACTTCATGTCAAATTCATACAACTGTCCAGTTGTACTCACAATGCATGTTACCTATGATCACAAGGTCCCAACATTAGCAATACCTGCAACATCACCATGATGTCGACCATGGTTTATCCACTTAAGATGATGCAATTCTGAGAGCTCTAAAAGTGATCCATCCTCTATTGCAAAGTATAATAACGTGCCATTTGCTGATGGAATTCTAGATCTCAAACACACATTTCTATTTGAGTCTTCATCTGAATTATCTATGCTTGAAGATGATGGGAATAATGGTCCACTTTCAACCCACAAAGGTTGTGCATTAGCATCTACTATCAGCTTGTTAAAAAAACACCCAAGTTTCCATAGCTTTAGATGCCAAACCCATTGCATCCACTGTGCCCCCAATATCCATAATTTAATCTATCAATCTAAATCTCTGTATTAAAAATCTTTCCTTTCTCCAAAAATTATGCTTTCCTTGGGCACTTGACATTCCTTGTTTTCTGTTCTTTGTATTTCTCAGAATTTTGGCAACTTTACTTGTTGAAATAACTTGCAAGATATAAAGACAGAGGTTGCCAAAAATTGATACTCTAAAGAAAACAAGATGATTTTGTGACCAATATTCATAATATTCAATTGAAACTCTAACCAATCTTGGAGCCTTCACCCAAAAGAACACATCAAAGTTGTTCGTTGCTTCTTCTATCTCCTCTAAAGAAAATGAGTGGTACTATGGAAGATGAAGTGAACCCAATTTCATTGTAAGTTTCCATAGCTTTAGATGCAAAACCCATTGCATTCATTGCACACCCAATATCCATAATTTAATCTATCAATCTGAATCTTTGTATTAAAAATATTTCCTCGCTCCAAAAATTATGCTTTCCTCGAGCACTTGACATTCCTTGTTTTTTGTTCTTTGTATTGCTCAGAATTTTGGCAACATTACTTGTTGAAATAACTTGCAAGATATAAGGACAAAGGTTTCCAAAAACTGATACTTTGAATAAAACAAGATGATTTTGTGACTAAAATTCATAATATTCAATTGAAACTCTAACAAACCCTTGAGCCTTCACCCATAAGAACACATCAAAGTTGTGTTTTGCTTCTTCTTTCTCCTCTAAAGCAAATGAGTGGTATTGTGGAAGATGAAGTGAACCCAGTTTTGCTGCAAGTTTCCGTAGTTTTAGATGCCAAACCCATTGCATCCACTATGCCCCCAATATCCATAATTTAATCTATCAATCTGAATTTTTGTAGTAAAAATCTTTCCTTTCTCCAAAAGTTATTCTTTCCTTAGGCACTTGACATTCCTTGTTTTATGTTCTTTGTATTGATCAGAATTTTGGCAACTTTACTTGTTGAAATAACTTGCAAGATATAAGGACAAAGGTTGCCAAAAACTGATACTTTGGAGAAAACAAGATGATTTTGTGACCAAAATTCATAATATTCAATTGAAACTCTAACAAATCTTGGAGCCTTCACCCATAAGAACACATCAAAGTTGTTTGTTGCTTCTTCTATCTCCTCTAAAGAAAATGAGTGGTACTGTGGAAGACGAAGTGAACCCAGTTTCATTGCTTGAGATACATGCTTTCCATTGACAAGTAATTATGATGATATGCCGGTCGAAGTAGATTCTGTCACTAGTTTTCTTGATTGCTTAATTGCCTTCTTATATCGTGACTTTCTAAGCAACACCAAAACCACACAAAGCATTAAGGCTACCACTCAATCAAATTTGAATGATTGTTCCCTAGCCTAGTGTTCATCATTTGTTGACCATTGTCTTTATTATGGTGTGAAATCCAATATAGGGCTTCCCCTACCTCCTTGACGAGTCTCTCTTCTTCTACTATTGAAAACAAAGAGAAGAGATTACATAGATCTCTCTTGTCTTTGCAAGAATCATTAACGTGTCTATATTTAGAATTTGTAGATGAGACTTGGATCTTGAACACTTACCTCCTTTGATCAGAATTCATCAAAAACAAGAATGTTCTCCTCTACAACTCCATATACATACCCAAAAAATGATGGATCGAATGTTTCACCACCTACCATATCAGAAAATTTAAGAACCTACAAAACCAATCCCAAAATTGGAGAAAATATTTAACAATGACTCATGAGCAAGAGAATGCATTATCTAGGAGCATCTCCTAGGTAATATCCTTCCATAAACTATAGATATGTTGTGGGGCAATGCATTGCTATTATCATCATCTACTGTTCATAACTAATCAAAGGGATATACACGCCATATGTATGCAGTTTGCTCCACTTTGAGTCTTATATCTATAAGTGGAGCAAACTGCATACATATGGCATGTATATCCCTCTGATTAGTTATGAATAGTAGATGATGATAATAGCAATGCATTGCCCCACAACATATCTATAGTTTAAAAGTAATGCTTAGTGCTTTGCAAGCAAAATGTTTATCTGCTTATGAGCAACAATTTCAAATATTTGAGAATGCAGATTTCCACAGTTCATCATATTAACCTTTTAGAGTTTAACATGTGGATTTTTGAAATAAATTAAATTATGTTTAGAAATCCATAGTTTCAGACACATTTAAAATCCAAAAATTCCCTCACAATATGCCTCCAAGCATGCAAATATGATTGATCACTGAACTTTCCTATTCAAGCAGTATCATAGTTTTAAAAATAGTCTAGTCTAAACTGGAAACTGACCAAACCGGCCAGTCAGATAGGCCCAAATAAAAAACCGGTAGAAAAACCCTTCAGGTTCCAGTTCAAATCCTAGTTAGATAGGTGACAATTTCAAAACCCGATTCCAGTTTTTAAAACTATGAGCGGTATCCAGTCGCTCTTAAATTTTTAGGATATGACAAGTTCAAAAACTAAGAATGGCAAGTACCAACAATAATTCCAAATATTAATATATTTAGCAATGCACAATTTCAGATGAATTAGAAACCCCAAATATCCTTTGAATTTGCCTCGAAACATGCAACTATGACTAGTTAACTGAATCTTTCCATTCAAGTGCTATCTAGTTGCTCTTGAATACTTAGGATATGAGTAATTCAATAACTACGAATGGCAAGTACCAAACATCCAAAGACCAAATCTTAAACAAAAGAAAATCTAGTTTGGAACATATCTAGAAACGTGCCCCAGATTCTATCAATTAGACTTCCAAGGTATGTCAAATTAAAATATATTACTGTGCAAAGGCACTGGGACTCTGCCAAATTATTTCCTCATTCATCACTTCTGGACAAGCAGTATTGACGAGTTCAAAAGATGTTCTTTAAGGAAAGGATAGCACATGACAATTTCAATAAACATTTTAAGGCCTTCATCGATCCTGAAATGACAAAACAACTCAATATTGCAAATGCCTCTTCAGAACATATTAAACATTAATCATGTGCAACAGATAGTGATATGAGACATCACGACATCAATTTCAAACTTAAAATTAAATTAGAACTATGACAATTTCAAGACTATAACCAACAGAGACTTGAATGCTTTTATCTTTGGAAAGGATTTATCTTTGGAGACAGTTGGCTGGATGGTCAAAAAGGCTGGTAGAAGCATTTGGGATGCCATAATATTGATAGGAATCTCCTTTCATGGAATGAAAATGTCTTGCAACTTCAACACAATTGGGTAAATTCACAGGTTTCGAATCAGGATTAGCAATTTAGAGTTTAAGCAAGGTTGGCATTTTCAAAAAATATGTAGAGCCTTTTGAAATTGGATTGAAGACAGATATGTTGGTTCTCCTTGCCAATGTAGGGAGTAGTAATATTTTTCCCAAAAAACTTTTTTGGGAGGGTCTAATTAAAATAGGCCCATGAGAAGCAGCCACACTGTTGGCTGCAAGTCCTTGTCGAACAGCTGATAGACCCCTAAGAAGTTCCAAGTTCTGCTCAAGCGTCTTAGAGAAACCAATACCAATGTCTGTTATAATTCTCCATGTAGGTATACGAAACAATACTGCATTCTTTATCCATTACCATAACTCATTAGCAGCTTCTTTACATACTCTTTACATACATCCCCATAGGTTGTATTTTCATTGTTCTATATTGTTGACAGTTCCCCCCTCATATGCATTAATATATAAGGGACATCGAGATCTACAAATATAGAAAACATGTTGGGATCCAAACGACCTCCAGATATATTGTTCACAACATGAGCTCCATTTATTACTGCCTCAGATGAAACTTTAGCATCGAAAGTATCTACTAATAGGATTTTACCTTTAGCTTCAAGAATCTACACCACTGCTTCTAAAACTGGCAAAAGCCAAGACAATTCCTCCTTTGTTGAAATGCTTGATGTTGTTGGCCTGGTTAACTATGCTCTAATGTCAATCATATCTGCTCCTTCAGATATTATCTGTCTAACCTAATCAACTGCATTCTCTACAGACATGTACCGTCCTCCATCACTAAAACTATCTAGTGTTAAATTTAAAACACCCATGACATGAGTTTTTCTCGACCAATCCAATAATTGATTTCCAATGGGAAAAACTCTCTTCATTCCCTCTCGTCCCATAAGGTCTTCCCCTCCAAGTTTCTCCCATGCCTCAAATATTCCACCATTTCTTCCTGACAAGGTGTGCCAACAGGCAACCGTGTCATTGTTAGCTACCAATCCAAGAAGGTCTACAAGAGGAGAAAGAACAAAGGGTTGCTCCCACAAATTCTGATGGGGTATCTGATGAAACCTTGAGATTTCCGTAGAATAAAATTTCCAAATCAATAGGTCGAGGCCCATACCTTATGCCCTCAGTCCGGCCTAATCCCTTTTCAATTTCTTTCAGAACTGTCAACAAAGCATGCGGACCAAGTTTTTTGATTTCCCTTATTGCAGAGTTAAGAAAGCAAGGCTGATCAGTTACATATGTAGGTGCGGTCTCGTATAGGTTTACATGCTTTGTAATACAGACACCAGCTTTCCCCATCATGCTCAAAGCTCTATTGAAATTTTCAACTCTGTTGCCAACATTCCTACCCAAAGCAATGACCACTACCTCCACCGAGGAGTAAACTCCAATGCAAGATTCGAAGGTTGATGAGTATGAAAAGGAATCCCAAGAAGAATAAACCTGCCCCAAAGCTACAAAAGATAGATCTAGAGACATCTATTTCAATGAAGGATTCATGAAAATGGTTTATTTGCATTAGCTTAGACCAACTGCCTAATGCGCAGGTGAAATTCAGTGCTAATGTCTAATGCATACATACATACAGAAAGAGTGTCTGTGCACCCCTACTGCAAGAGGCTCTACAATAGAGAATGAATTTGATATAAGCCTGCATGTGGAAGAGCCTCATTACTCAAACTCTAATTTTGAAATTTATCTTGATATTACTGTCTGGTCATTAATGAAACTTGGAAGTGGTTCCTATCTTATATATAATATACAAATGCCCAACAAATAAAATCACATGGAAGGGAAATTAATGAAAGAAATGAATTTATTATGAGGGAGAAGACTTACCAGCATTCTGGGAACCCCATGGACTAATTCCTCCAAAGCCAAGTTTGAATCCTCTATAAAAGAAGTGAGTCTTCATCTGAATTATCTATGCTTGAAGATGATGGGAATAATGGTCCACGTTCAACCCACAAAGGTTGTGCGTTAGCATCTATTGTCATCTTGTTAAAAAAACACCCAACTTTCCATAGCTTTAGATGCCAAACCCATTGCATCCACTGCACCCCCAATATCCATAATTTAATCTATCAATCTGAATCTCTGTATTAAAAATCTTTCCTTTCTCCAAAAATTATGCTTTCCTTGGGCACTTGACATTCCTTGTTTTCTGTTCTTTGTATTGCTTAGAATTTTGGCAACTTTACTTGTTGAAATAACTTGCAAGATATAAGGACATAGGTTGCCAAAAACTGATACTCTGAAGAAAACAAGATGATTTTGTGACCAAAATTCATAATATTCAATTTAAACTCTAACAAATCTTGGAGCCTTCACCTGTAAGAACATATCAAAGTCATTTGTTGCTCCTTCTATCTCCTCTAAAGAAAATGACTAGTAATGTGGCAGACGAAGTGAATCCAGTTTCATTGCAAGTTTCCATAGATTTAGATGCCAAACCCATTGCATCCATTGTGCCCCCAATAACCATAATTTAAACTATCAATTTGAATCACTTTATTAAAAATCTTTCCTTTCTCCAAAAATTATGCTTTCCCCTGGCACTTGACATTCCTTGTTTTCTGCTCTTTGTATTGCTCAGAATTTTGGCAACTTTACTTGTTGAAATAACTTGCAAGATATAAGGACAGAGGTTGCCAAAAACTGATACTCTGAAGAAAACAAGACGATTTTGTGACCAAAATTCATAATATTCAATTGAAACTCTAACAAATCTTGGAGCCTTCACCCATAAGAACACATCAAAGTTGTTTGTTGCTTCTTCTATCTCCTCTAAAGCAAATGAGTGGTACTGTGGAAGACGAAGTGAACCCAGTTTCATTGCAAGTTTCCATAGCTTTAGATGCCAAACCCATTGCATCCATTGCACCCCCAATATCCATAATTTAATCTATCAATCTGAATCTCTGTATTAAAAATCTTTCCTTTCTCCAAAAATTATGCTTTCCTCGGGCACTTGACATTCCTTGTTTTCTGTTCTTTGTATTGCTCAGAATTTTGGCAACTTTACTTGTTGAAATAACTTGCAAGATATAAGGACAGAGGTTGCCAAAAACTGATACTCTAAAGAAAACAAGACAATTTTGTGACCAAAATTCATAATATTCAATTGAAACTCTAACAAATCTTGGAGCCTTCACCCATAAGAACACATCAAATTTGTTTGTTTCTTCTTCTATCTCCTCTAAAGAAAATGAGTGGTATTGTGGAAGACGAAGTGAACCCAATTTCATTGCAAGTTTCCATAGCTTTAGATGCCATCCCCATTGCATCCATTGCACCCCAATATCCATAATTTAATCTATCAATTTGAATCTCTGTATTAGAAATCTTTCCTTTCTCCAAAAATCATGCTTTCCTCGGGCACTTGACATTCCTTGTTTTCTATTCTTCGTCTTGCTCAAAATTTTGGCAACTTTACTTTCTGAAATAACTTGCAATATATAAGGACAGAGGTTGCCAAAAACTAATACTCTGAAGAAAACAAGACGATTTGGTGACCAAAATTCATAATATTCAATTGAAACTCTAACAAATCTTGGAGCCTTCACCCATAAGAACACATCAAAGTTGTTCTTTGCTTCTTCTATCTCCTCTAAAGAAAATGAGTGGTATTGTGGAAGACGAAGTGAACACAGTTTCATTTCTTGAGATACATGCTTTCCATTGACAAGTAATTATGATGATATGTTGGTCGAAGCAGATTCTGTCACTATTTTTCTTGATTTCTTAATTTCCTTCTTATATCGTGACTTTCTAAGCAACACCAAAACCACACAAAGCATTAAGGATACCACTCAACCAAATTTTAATGATTGTGCACTATCCTAGTGTTCATCATTTGTTAATCGTTATCTTTATTATGGTGTGAAATCCAATATAGGGCCTCCCCTGCCTCCTTGACGAGTCTCTCTTCTTCTACTATTGAAAACAAAGAGAAGAGATTACATAGATCTCTCTTGTCTTTGCAAGAATCATTAACGTGTCTATAGTCAGAATTTGTAGATGAGGCTTGGATCTTGAACACTTACCTCCTTTGATCAGAATGCATCATCATCAACAATGTGCTCCTCTACAACTCCATATGCATACCCAAAAAATGATGGATTGAATGTTTCACCACCTACCATATCAAAAAATTTAAGAACCTACAAAACCAATCCCAAAATTGGAGAAAATATTTAACAATGACTCCTGAGCAAGAGAATGCACTATCTAGGAGCATCTCCTAGGTATTGAAACTGGATTGCAGAAAGATATGCTGGCTCTCCTTGCCAATGTAGGGAGTAGTAATATTTTTCCCAAAAAACTTTTTCAAAAGGGTCTAATTAAAATAGGCCCATGAGAAGCAGCCACATTGTTGGCTGCAAGTCCTTGTCAAACAGCTAATAGACCCCTAAGAAGTCCCAAGTTCTGCTCAAGCATCTTAGAGAAACCAATACCAGGTTTTGTTATAATTCTCCATGCAGGTATACCAAACGATTATGAGTTCTTTATCGATAACCATAACTCATTAGCAACTTCTTTACATACATCCCCATAGGTTGTATTTTCATTGTTCTGTATTGTTGACAGTTCCCCTCTCATATGCATCAAGATATAAGGGACATCGAGATATGCAACTGTAGAAAACATGTTGGGATCCAAACAACCTCCAGATATATCGTTCACATCATGAGCTCCATTTTTTACTGCCTCAAATGCAACTTTCACAGTGAAATTATCTACTGATAGGATTTTACCTTCAGCTTCAAGAATCTACACCACTGCTTCTAAAACTGGAAAAATCCAAGATAATTCCTCCTTTGTTGAAATTCTTGATGTTGTTGGCATGGTTGACTATGCTCCAATGTCACTCATATCCGCTCCTTCAGATATTATCTGTCTAACTTGATCAACTGCATTCTCTATAGACATGTATCGTCCTCCATCACTAAAACTATCTGGTGTTAAAGTTAAAACACCCATGACATGAGCTTTTCTTGACCAATCCAATAACTAATTTCCAATGGGAAAAAATATTTTCATTTCATCTCATCCCATAAGGTCTTCCCCTCCAAGTTTCTCCCATGCCTCAAATATGTCGCCATTTCTTCTTGACGAGGCGTGCCAACAGGCAACAGTGTCATTGTCAGCTACCAATCCAAGAAGGTCTACAAGAGGAATAAGAATAAAGGGTTGCTCCCACAAATTCTGATGGGGTATTTTGAGTGTATGTAATGAAACCTTGAGCTTTCCATAGAATAAAATTTCTGAATCAATAGGCCAAGGCCCATACCTTGTGCCCTCAGTTCGGCCTAATCCCTTTTCAATCTCTTTCAGAACTGTCAACAAGGTATGTGAACCAAGTTTTGTGATTGCCCTTATTGCAGAGTTAAGGAAGCAAGGTTGATCAGTTACATATGCAGGTGCAGTCTCGTAAAATTTTGCATGCTTTATAATACAGACACCAGCTTTCTCCATCATGCTCAAAGCTATATTGAAATTTTCAACTTTGTTGCCAACATTTTTGCCCAAAGCAATGACCACTACCTCCACCAGGGAGTGAAATTCAATGCAATATTCAGAGGTTGATGAGTATGCAAAGGAATCCCAAGAAGAATAAACCCACCCCAAAGATACAAAAGATAGATCCAGAGACAACTGTTTCAATGAAGGATTCATGAAAATGGTTTATTTTCCCATTTGCATTAGCTTAGACCAACTGCCTAACGCGCAGGTGAAATTCAGTGCTAATGTCTAGCACATACATACATACAGAAAGAGTGTGTGCACACCCCTACTGCAAGAGGCTCTAGCACAAAGAATGCATTTGATATAAGTTTGTCTGTGGAAGAGGCTCTATTACTCAGATTCTAATTTTGAAATTTATCTTGAAATTACTGTCTGGTCATTAATGAAACTTGGAAGTGGTTCCTATCTTATACAGAATATACAAATACCCAACAAATAAAATCACATGGAAGGGAAATTAATGAAAGAAATGAATTTATTATGAGGGAGAAGACTTACCAGCATTCTGGGAACTCCACAGATTGATTCCTCCAAATCCAAGTCTGAATCCTCTACAAACAAAGTGGGGGCTAACTCCAAGCCTCATATTGAGATGAGTTTCATCAAACCCAAACACCCCTCAGGTTGGATTCCTCCTTGTGTTAATCAAATGCCCATGACATAAACAGAGAACAAACTTTCCTGTGGGAGAGGCCCTATTACTCAAATTCTAATTTTGAAATTTATCTTGATATTACTATTTGGTCATTAATGAAACTTGGAAGTGGTTCCTATCTTATACAAAATATACAAATGCCCAACAAATAAAATCACATGGAAGGGAAATTAATGAAATAAATGAATTTATTATGAGGGAGAAGACTTACCAACATTCTAGGAACCCCACAGACTGATTCCTCCAAAGCCATGTCTGAATCCTCTACAAACGAAGCGGGGGCTAACTCCAAGCCTCATATTGAGACAGGTTTCGTCAAACCCAAATACCCCTCAAGTTGGATTCCTCCCTGTGTTAATTAGATTCCCATGACATAAACAGAGAACAAAAATTAACCAGCTCAACCAGAATAGCAATGGTGTGTGAACCAGAATAAACAAGAATGGGATTGGTTATTGAAGTCTTTGACTGGCTTCAAGCAACTAAGGAAACAATGCCATTTACAATTTGACAGAATCCTAGAGAATGGCAAGAAAACACTCAACAAATACTACTATCAGAACCTTATAATGCCCAAAATCTACATCAATTGTCATACCTGCCAATTGGGTTGTCCCCTTCTAAACTCTCTCATGCAAACTCTTGCAACACCTTGTCACAGGATTACACATAGAAATTGACAAGACCACTTCTCCATTGCTTAAACTCTGAAAAGCACTGTAAATTACGAGCAGAGGCCTCCAAGCAAATAAAACCAGGTGGAATGGACAATTTAAACCCAATCTTAAAGGGCAAATGAAGCCACTTAGTAAATGTTCGTTTTGCGGAACCCAATTGAAATTTTTTGGAGCAATTTTGCCTCCTGGTGTTTGATATTCCACCATTGCTGACCTATGGATATCTTTGAAGTGATATTATTCCATAATGTTATCCTTTGTAAAGGGAGATTTCGCAGATATCTTTAAGCATGTGCCAAAAGGAAGATCCTGGAAATTACTTTAGGCTATTACCTGCATCGAAGGATTCAAGTGTCTTCCTCAATGTTGGAAGCCCTTGAATTGCAGAACAACCCGAGGACCTGCAGGTAGGGCAAGACAAGAAACAGAGAATTAGCCAGATTAAACAAAACAAAAAAAAGAATGTTCAGATACCTAATGTGTAAATTGCTAAAAGACTGCTAACCCATCAACAAAAATTAGGCTAACTTGCACCCTGTGAAACTAGATTCTGGATGGTATTCGGGTAGCAGTTGGTAGTAGCAGTGGATAGGCAAGACGCAGAGACAAGTTCACTATAACGTTGTGGCCAAGAGGTGAAAACTAGCCACCCAGGAGGCAACCCTAGCTGAGTTAGGGTTTTGCAGGTTTTGCAGAGCATTTTCACGGAGGTTGGCATCGAACAACCGAGTTGTTCTTCATGGTGTCTGGTAATGAACAGGGTTAGAGTTAGATGCAGCCACGGAACTGACTTGAAAGAATTGTAAATGGGACTATGGTTATAATAGTGAAAATCAAGATTTAGTTGATTTCAGTTAGTAGTATCTAATGGTGGAAAAACATTTAATCGTCTAACAATGGATCTGACGGTCAATATTATGATAGAAAGGCGGTTAGGGGAGTTGATTTCAGAGGGGAACGCCTTACAGCATAATTATATTTTGTTAGGACTAACATTACATTAATAACTAAATTTTTTATTTTTTTTGTTGGGAATCACATTACATTAAAAAAAATTATGTTAAATGTTTACAAACATTTATGCATACACATCTCCCGCTATCTCCCCCTATAGTTAGTTGTAGAGTGGCTTTGGGAGCAATGAAATTATCTAAATTTTATTTAGTGTAAAACATGACATATTTATGAAATAAAAAATATATAATATTTATAATTATGATTAAAAAAATTGCATTAGAAAATGAGTTGCAATTTACAACATTGAATCGATGAGATATGTCACATCGTTAGGTAACTTTAATAAAAAGATAGAAAAATGTGTGGTAGTTTAATATAATAAAAAAAATAAAAAAAAAATTAATATAAATTTGTATTTAATTATATTTTTAAGTAATATTATTGTATTTTTTAATTAAAATGGATCTATACTAGTTATGTTATATTAAACTTATTGTATTATTTTATTATAAATATTATTAAATATTAAAAATTGTAATAATAAAAATAGCTAATAAAATTTAATTTTTAAGTTAATAAAAATTATATTTTATAAAAAATAGTATAATTAAAAGTGCCTCAGGTATTTTAAAATGGAAACTAAACCTAAGCTACATATCCAATCAAAAAGATAATAATATCTAACAAATTTTGAAAATGTGTTTTGAAGACAAGTGAACCATATAGTTAACTAAACTATTATTTGAACTAATAGACATTGAGATAACTAGGAGCATAGCTATGTAAGCAAGAAAAAAAGACAAGAAGATAGAACATATCATAAGGGCATGTAAGGCCCAAAGCCTAATTGGTGGGAGGCCTCATGTCCTTCATCCTTGTTGGGCTTTTGATTCTCTTACTCATCCTTGATGACAATGGGGTTAAAGCCAGTACCTTTGAAGGTGGATTTATTTAGGAACTAAAAATTTTCCTCCTCTTTCCTATATCTATCACCATAGACTTTGAGACTAGGACCAAAGACCACTCAACAAAGCATAGCGAACTATGTCTTAAGACTTTTGAGACAGTCAATCGAATTTGGTTCACACTAATGTTTTTCCAAAGCAATGGAAACAAAGGTCATAGTGAGCCAATAGAACTCTACAACTTTGAAAATTTTTGTGTACATTGACTGTGAGAACCTTGTATCAACTCATCCCTAAATTTATGCCATAACCTGCTAAGTAGAATCTATTGTCTTCTTTATCTAGCTGAATTAACCAAAGCTTAAACTTTAGCCCGAGTTTTTAATGAATCAAAATGTGGGAATTATTGCATTAAACATCGCATTAGCCCACTGAGCCTTAATGATTTGGGGGCATCAAGAAGTACATTGACACCCTTTTAAGCCCCATTTTAGTGGACTTGGGAACCTCATCACAAGCCATGATATTGATAGGACAGGCACACTAGAAGAAACAAATCAAAAGAAAAGAACCATCCCATAGACAAATTGTCTTGGCCTCAAAGGCAAATAATGGTGTGAGACAATGGGGATGGTAGTGAAACCCCATAAGAATAGGGCTTAAACACTACTTTGACACACATAAGAAGAAGAGAGGGAGCCAAATTCTAGAAAGAAAGTCCCTCCGAGATAATGCCCATAAAATAGAGAGGTCGACAAATCGTAAAACAGAGGATTCGAGGATGGATAAGAAAATTAGCCAAACAAAAAAAATGTGTAGACAATTTAACTTGTGAAATAAGAAAAAAAAAGAGGCAGGGACCAACAAGACTATGGGCCAAACAAAAAAAATCACAAACAAACTAACCATGGAGATGAGACATAGAAGGATACCTAGAGTTAGCAAAGGAGAGGAGTGCAACCCACTTAAACCAAATTACACTATATTCAACATGATGGTTGTCGTACCTATGAATCTCCATTTAATTAAACTATGTTTAGCCATAACTAAGCACCAAAAAGGTTTGTGAGCGTTGAAGGGTAATGACCCTAGTATTGCTTCAGCATCAATTTGTACATACTTGTCCCCCTTCCCATACCAAATCATAATCAATGAAGACAAGGAGAATTTCCCCACACATAAGGCACCATTTATTAGATCTATTATTGAGTCCATTGCATGGCCAACCCAACTTCTAGATGCTTCCTTGACACCTAATCCATAGATATAATCTTTTATTTTTTATAAAATTATGGATTTCAATTTTATTATTATTATTATTATTATATGTGTGTGTGTGTGTGTGCATGTCCTTAACACTATAAAGTGAAAATCACATATTGTCTTAATCCAAAACACCAATGACAATATTTCCATTAACTAGAAGTCTAAGGTGCATAATATCATAACAAATAAAAGTAATCATGCAAACATCATAGGCAATTTTATGTAGGATCATCTACTAATCAAACCCATGATTGACCTTCTTAGGTAAATAAGTTTACTTAAGGAAGTTGGTTTCCTTAAATCTCATTTAATTTTTAATATTTAATGTTTTTTCTTAATATCTAGAAAGTATCTATATGGTCAAGACATTGTGATGAGTGTAATTTATTTATTATCTAATATGATAGCTTAGCTAAATGAGGAAGAATGTTAGGATCAATTTTAAGAATTGATACAAAAGTATTTTCTTATGTAATTGAGAGAATTGGATAGTTCTAGTAGAAGTGTGAGAGTGTGTGAGAGAGCATAGAGGAAAATTCTAAGAAGACCAAGAGGATGATTGTGCATCCAATGTTGTAGATTTTGTAGTTATCCCTCTTCTTAATATTGGAATTACATTTATTTATGTTTGTTTCAGTAATAACATTATTTTTCAATGAGTACTTGGACATTTTGGTCTTTTCTATTTTGTTTGCAAGAATAAATACCATGTTGTAGGGAATAGTCTTGGTTTCAAACCAGGTCACAAGGTTAGTGGTTGCATAGGATCCACCCATCAATGGATAATTCGCAATGACAAGGATTTCATATCGGAAGCAAATATATCACAGGAAACCACCATTAAACACAAATCATTTGTAAAACCCAACATCCCGAGCCAAATCCATTAGCAAATCGAAATGCGACTTTTTCCATCAATAATTTTTAGTCATATCTGACCCATTAATTCACTATCATCAATACATACCATTATGATATCCTTGTATAACTTAGTCCAATATATAATATCATATGTGTCCCTTTCCAGAGATGGAACTCCCCACGTCACTTGTTGTTAGAATTCCCATCATATCATAGTTTTGTCTTATTAAAGGATTGGGAAATATAATGACAAGGTTGATATTTGATACGAAATATCCTTTTAACCTATGTTCATAAGCATCTAGTCACATGACATAAATTTGTCTAGCCTTGGTGTTAGAAGATACCAAATTTGGCTTTGCATGCATGTTGTTAATGAGAACGACATTAGCACTATGTAATTGAGTGTTGATAGTTTCAAACTAAAGAGTTAAATCCAATATCACAACTATGAACACAAAATCGACCATAGGTAGTTAAAAGGGAGAGAAAATAAAGGTCTCTCATGATTAACAAGAGCATTGATCCAGAGAGAAGGAGGTGTGCCATCAATTTGGTATCAGAGCAAGGTGTGATCTTTGAAAAATGGCAAATAAACTGAGAGGGGCAAGAGAATATTGAGGAAGACCTATAGAAAATGCAGATTTTCAAGCAAATATGAGGCATATCCAAGTGAGGTTAGAGTCCATGGAGACTACTCAGAGAAGAGGAGTTGACATAGGAGTTTTCATTCAAAGAGAACAAGAAGAATATTTAGTGAAGAAGATGGTGAATTATCAATAAAGGATAAAATGTTGAATATTATTTCTAAGGTGAGTGATAGAAAAAATATGGAGATAGCCTTGTATGAGGGTAATTTAAATGTTGATAAATTGATGGATTGGATCAATTCCATAAATATTTTTATTATGAAGATGTGGATGAAGATAAGAAAATGAATTATGCAGTGACAAGGTTGAAACTGCATGCAACTCTATGGGGTAATAAAGTGCAAGTAGACAACAAAAGGAAATGAAAATCCAAGATTAAGGGTTGGATAGAATTGTTGTTAATTTCAAAGGTAGATTCATGCTTAAATATTACCAATTAAATATTTTTACACAATTACAAAATATTAGACAAAAATCTATGTTAGTGAGGAAATACACTAAGAAATTTTATAAATTAAACATTAGAGCTATTCATATTGAAGAGGATGTTGAAAAGGTTGTCAATTACATAAATGGGTTAAGGTATGAAATTCGAGATAAGATTAGTATCATTTCCTTGAGGACAGTAGAATATGTGTATCAAGATTCTTTAAAAGAAGAAGAGAAGAGAGTTATGAAAGTAGAGGAAGAATTCCTACAAGAGTAAAAGGACAAGGAGTGGTAAAGGAATATTTCAATCCTTAAGAAAGAAAGGTGGGAGCTCAAGTATTCAGTCACCAAGAGGGAATAAATTCAAAGGAAGAAGGTCTTTTTCAAGAGGCATACGTAGAGTCGGATATTATCAACCCAAATGTTATAAATGTGGTCAATTGGGACATATATCATGGGAATTTCTAAGGAACCATATGACAAGACAAATAAATGCACATGTGGCATAAGCAAGAGAATAAAGTGTGAATTTATTAGCAACATAAGAAAATCCTCAAGCAAGATAATCATTGTTAATGGAGATAGTTACGGTCAAATTAGAGAAGGAAGAAAAGGAGCCAATATAAAGGAAACCCTTATCGAGAACTATATGCTACTCAAAAGGTAATTGTTGCAATGTTGTGATTGATAGTGGTAGCATGGGTGATTTGGTTTCTACTAAGATGGTAGAAAAATTAAAATTGAAGAGAATAACACAACCTTACCCCTCATAAAGTGTCATGATTGCGAAAAGGAAATCAGATTCTGGTAAATGAATAGTGCCAGGTGAAATTTCATATTATTATTTATAAGGATGAGGTATTATGTGACATAATTCCCAATGATGTTTGCCATATTTTGTTGGGAAGACCATAGCAATATGATAGAAAATATATACATGATGGTAGGAAGAACATGTATTCACTTGAAAAGAATAGTCAATGACATGTATTGTTACCCTTGCAAGATGGAGGAGAAAAGGAATAATTTGGTCCTAATGTGCTACTAATGAGTGGAAAGGAGCTACTGCAAGAAGTCAAGAAGGAAGAGGTATAGTTTGCTTTGATTGGTAAGCTAAAAGTAATACTTACTAGTACCAACTTCGATGATTCATGTACAAAAATTAAAGCCATGTTGGATGAATTTGTTGATATTATTATTGATTATTTTCCAAGAAAATTACCTCTTATTAGGAGCATTAGTCATCATATAGACTTGATTCCAAGAGAAAATATTCCAAATAAAGTAGCATACAAGATAACTCCATAGGAGAATGAGGAAGTAAAAAGACAGGTACAAGAGATGTTGGAAAAGGGCCTTATCAAGGAGAGTTTGATTACATGTGGTGTTCCTGTAGTGCTTGATTTAAAGGAATATGGGGGATGGTGAATATGTGTTGATTGCATAGCCATCAATAAAATTACAATAAACTGTAGGTTTCTACTTCCGCACATTTATGATTTGATATATTATTTGAGTGATACCAAGTATTTCTTCAAGCTTGATTTGAAGAGTGGGTATTGTCACATTAGAATTAGGGAGGGATATGAACAAAAAACAAATTTCAAAACAAACCATGGATTATATGAATGGTTAGTGATACATTTTGGTCTCATGAATTCCTCTAGCACTTTCATGGGACTAGTGAATGAGGTTTTGAAATAATTTACTAGAAAAAAAATAATAGTCTATCTAGATGATATCCTGGTACGTAGTCAAACAAGGAATATTTGAGACATATCAAATTAATCTTGAATACCTTGCAAAAGGAATAACTATTAATTAATTTGAAAAAATGCAGTTTTAGAAAGAACTATTGGTATACTTGGATTTTGTGATTTTTGAAGATGGTTTGAAGATGGATCAAGAAAAAGCTAAATAAATCATAAATTTTCATATTCCAAGGAATGTTTTCGAGGTAAGAATCTTTCATGTCGTAGCAAGTTTTTATGGGAAATTTATTAAAACATTTAGTAGCATTTGTGCTCCTATTTTAGAGATGATTAAGGAAAGTAAACCACCATTTAAGTGGACAGTAGCAACTGATAGAAATTTCATATTGTTGAAGCAAAAGATTATATATTAGCTTGTATTAGCCTTACCAGATTTTAATATTTTTTTCCAAGTTCAGACAGATGCAAGTAGAACTACTATTGGATCTATATTAAGCCAAGAAGGAAGACCAACTATCTATTTTAGTGAAAAACTAAACGAGGAAAAAAAATATTCCTCTTATGATAAGGAGTTTTATGCCATTGTTCAAGCATTAAAACAATGGAGACATTATCTCATGCCCAAGGAGTTTATTTTGTATATTGATAATCATGCTTTATAGTTTATCAGCAATCAACCAAAATTGAAACAAAGACATGCGAAATGGGTAGATTTTTGCAAAAATTCACATTTGTATTAGACACACAAGTGGTACATCAAATAAGGTAATTAACACACTGAGTATAATTAATTTAATTCTACATGAACTCCAAGATAATATTTTGGGACTTCATGATATGAAGGGCATGTATAAAGATTATGTGGATATTAAAAATGCATATACATTCTATGAAAGTGCAGTTAGAATAAATATAACTCAATGTTTGAGTTACATGATTCAAGAGAGATTGTTGTTCAAGGATAGTAAACATTGCACTCAAATCTTCAATGAGAGAAAACATGTTAAAGGAAAAGCATAGTGGAGGATTATTAAGACATTTTGGATAGGATAAAGCATTTGTTCATCTAAATGTTTTTTAATTTTTTCTAGGTATGCAAGTTCATGTGAAAATGTTTCAAATGAGAAAAGTATGTCAACATGTTAAAGGAAGGAGTTAAAAATGTAGGTTTGTATCAATCATTTCCAATTCCAATTAGACCATGGGACTCTCTAAGCATGGGCTTTATGTTGGGATTGCCTCAAATACAAAGGGTTAATGATTCAATCTATGTTGTTGTGGACATATTTTCAAAAATGGCACATTTCATAGCTTGTACAAAAATTAGTGATGCAACCATTATTGTTTAAAGAAATTGTAAGGTTGCATGGATTTCCTATAGTGTAGTTTCTAATAGATATATGAGATTTGTATGTCATTTTTGGAGAACTCCATGGAAGAAATTGGGTATTAACTTCAATTTCAGTTCAGCATACCACCCACAGACTGATGGGAAAACAAAGGCAGTAAATATAGGCTTAGGGAATATTTTGAAAATTTTAGTAAGTGAGAATCCAAAGCAATGGGATCAACTAATTACTCAAACATAATTTACATATAATGATAATAGAAGCATAGGGATGAGTCCATTTCAAATATTGGATAAAATTCATCCCAAACGGATTATGAATTAAGAAATTTATGAAAGTGGGAATTAAGGAGAATTAATGGTGAAGATTTTGCAGCAAGCATGCAAGAGTTACAAGAAAGGATTAAACAACAATTGCAAGATAACAACAGTAAGTACAAATAAAGAGAAGATGTGAGAAAAATACAGTTGGACTTTGAAGTCAGTGACTTAGTTATGGCACATCTCAGAAAGGAAATTTTTCCTACAAGGACATACAATAAATTGAAACTTAAGAAAATTGGCCCATGTAAAATTTTAAGAAAAATATTTTCTAACACTTATGAATTAGAACTCCTAAGTAACATTAGGATTTATCTAATCTTCAATTTTGTAGATTTGTATCCCTTCAAGGAGACAAGAATTGTTTTCGTAGATGAACTTGTTAGTGATGAAAATCAAACTAGTGAATGGAAGAAGCAACTACTAAAATTAGTTCGGAAAGAAATTAAAGTAGTGTTGGATCAAAGGGTAGCAAAGAGAACTAGAGGAAAGGAGTATTTTTAGTATTTAGTTAATTGGAAGAATCATCCAATAGAAGATGTCAGTTAGATGATAGTAGCATAAATCTCCAAGTATGGCATAAAAATAAAAAAGCTAATGAACAATTATTTTCTTCCCTGGGAGTCTAATGCATGAGAATCTACCAATTAAACCCATGATTGACCTTCTTAGGTCAATAAATTTATTAAAGAAAGTTGGTTTCCTTAAATCTCATTTAATTTGTAATATTTAATGTTTTTTTTCTAAAATTTGTAATATATAGAAGGTGTCTATGTGGTTAGGAGGTTGTGACAAGTGTCATTAGTAGCTATGTAATAGGATAGCTTAGCTAAATGAGGAATTCTATTAATATAAAGTTATTAGAATTGATACAAAAGTATTTTATTATGTAATTTAAAAAATTAGATAGCTTTGGAAGAAGTGTGAGAGTACGTGAAAGAGTCAAGAGGATAGGTATGAGAAGACCAAGAGGATGACTATGCATCCAGTGTTGTAGACTTTGTAGTTATCCCTCTTCTTTTGGAATTAAATTTCTTTGTATGTGTTGAAGTTAAAACATTATTATTGTGTGAGTACTTAAACATTCCAGCCTTTTGAATTTTTTTTGTAGGAAGAAAAGACACAGTGTAAGGAATAGTCCTAGCTATGAACCAGGTTACAAGTTTAGTGGTTGCACAATATCCATCCACTGAAGCATAATTTGCATTGGTATGGGTTCCATATTGAAGGAAACCATTATTATAACACAAACCCTTTGTAAAACTTGACATCCTGAGTTGAGCCCATCAGTAAAGTAGAATGAGACCTTTTTCCATCAATATTGTCAATCATATCAGACCCATTCATTCAATATCATTGATACATGCCATTCTAATATCCCTATACAACTTGATCCGATATATGATATCAAATATGTACCCCCATTCTAATACCCCAATAAAACCTAGTATGATATACAATATTGAATTTATCCCTTGTCGGTGATGGAACTTTCCATGTCACTTGCTATTAGAATTTCCATCATATCAGTATTTTGTTATATCAAAGGATTTAAAAATACAAGGACAAGGGTGATATCTGATAGGTGATATCCTCTAATCCTACAATTATAAGCATCTAGTCACACGACATAAAGTTGTCTAGCCCTATTGCTAGAGGATACAAAATTTGGGTTATGCATATATAATCTTAGTGTTAATGAGAATAGTGTTAGTGTTGTGTAAATGAGTGTTGATGGTTGCATAACAAAGGGTTAAACCCCTTAACACAATTTTGAACATAGAGACCATAACCAATAAAGAGGGAGAGAACAAAACTATCTCTCATGATAAACAAAAACATTAATCAAGAGAGAAGGAGGTTCGTCATCACAAGTTGGTGATGATCATCCAAGGTAAGGCATCAAGCAATATCCAAGGAATCAACATCAAGTATTTGCATATGATTTCATTTGTCATTGGGAGGCTTAGGTGCTTAGGCCTTTCAAAAATTGGAAATAACTAAAGTTTAGAAGTGCTTGTCATTCCTAGGGTATTCCAAGGTTTAGCTTACTAGAACATATTTATAACTACAACTACCATCGTGGGCCTATGCTCATCTGTATCACTATTTTTTGTAATTTTAGTGATTTAACATGAAAAAAGAAGTTACTTTGTTATTATGACATGAAAACATAATTAAATGAAAAAAATTTATGAAAACACTAAATGGGTACAATTTTTCTTATTTTCAAATGGAAATTGCAAAATTTTCTTTTTTCTTCAGCTTCAAGTGATCAAAGCAACTTCTTTAAGATTTCCACTTTGAATTAAAAAGAATATTGTTAGAGAATTATGTTGTATTGGTATTTTTTTTCCTTTCTAAATTATGTGTATGTATTATTATAAATTTTATCCCATGGGGGAAACTCAATTGGTGGGTGATCGCCATGTTATGAAGTTTTATATAAACCATGAGATTCAAGGTTCAAAACCCTCATAAGTTAAGCCTAATATATATATATATATATATATATATATATATATATATATATATATATATATATATATATATATATATATATATATATATATATATCGAGAGAGAGAGAGAGAGAGAGAGAGAGAGAGAGAGAGAGCATATACTTAAAAGTTTTGAAAATGCTAATGCATATATGGATACCTATTTTTTACAAATAGCTATTTATTTTAGGGGGAAAGAATACATGCACACTATCCACACATATTTTCGTTGTTGCATTGAAATTTTTTACTAATATTTATATTTAATTAATATTATTTTATCATTTATCAAAATATAGTATATTAAAACATTGAAAATTGAAATTTTTTACTAATATTTATATTTAATTAATATTATTTTATTATTTATCAAAATATAGTAGATTAAAACATGGTGCCACATTGACAAATTTTTGTTAGCCCCCAAATTTCTTTTTCATGCAATTTTTTCTATAAAAAAATAAAAATACTCTTTTGAAAAATACACCACAAGGAAACTCGCAGTGTCTTTTGCTCTTTTTTTGGTATTTTTTTATCTTTGATAATATTGAATTTTCATTGTAGGATATTTTGAAAAATAAATTCTTAAGTGATAAATTTAAATAATAATTCTTAATGCAAATCTAAAACTCTTATATCATTGTAGACTAGGTTCAAAGATTAATCTATCAATAGTAGGTTCAACAAATGACCTTCAAAATTTTCAAATGTGGACAATCTTATTGAAAGAAAAAGTTTCTAAATAAATAAGTTAAATTCTAAACTAAGAGTGTATTTCAACTCTCAAGTAAGAAAAAAATTGCCTATATATTTTACGTTTGGTTAAAATTAACTGTAGATTAAGAGTCCAAAGTTACCCTTAAAAACTCTCAATCAAGGGTTAAAGTCAACCTTACCCTAAGAATATTTTCATGATGACAAACTAAATAAAATAATCACTTGGTGTGTGTGAGAGGGAGAGGGAAAGAGAGAGAAAACTATGGGACTCGTATTCACGTTACCTCCATAGAAAAGGGAAAATAAAGGAATATGGCAAAAAAAAAAAAAACATTGGGCTAAAAGTACTCATTAATTGATTTTTTCATTTGAGATATTGAAACTTGGTTTATCACTTGTGGAAACAAGCTTCTCACTTGTTTAATTTTGGCATTAGATTTCAAGTTCGTGATTTTTTGGACATGGGAAGCAAACAGAGTTGCAAATGAAAATATGACCACAAGAGAATTGATAAATATGAAAAGAATGAGAAAAAAACATGATTACATCGAAAAATGAACAAATAAAATAGACGAAAGCTATGTGGAGGCACATGGTGAAGATGAGAGGAAATGAGGCTGAAAAATGTGGGGTAACTCATTGATAACATGATTGAACAAATCAATGTTGATATTGACACCATTGGTGAGTCAATTGTTTCATAAATTTTGAATTTTTCAACATACACATCTAACTAACAATAAGATCTTACCCAGGAAAATGCAATATCTCCTTCAAGATGGTCCAACCCACAAAATGGGGATACAAATCATATTTTAAAATATCTAGTTAAATTTAAACCTATTAAAAATCTAATACAATTCAAATTCATACATTTCGAATAGGCATAATTTCATTAAAACTAGATATTCCATACCCATTTGATTCATAAACATATAATAAATGTTATGAAACCAGCTCAAGAAAAGATAGAAAAGATAGATCAACGCCTTAGAATTCAGCCTCTTCGAGGGGGCAACCTCTGTTACATTACATAAATGAACAATTATTTGATGATACAAATGAAAAGACCTCCTTTCTATATATAGGAGTCTAAGGGGTCATAACATAATCAGAGCCGACATAACAATAATAATGTAAGGGCACAATAATAACAATAATGGGCTTCTATGAGGCACAATAGTAACAATATGGGTACTACATGGGTACATCAATATAATAAGTGGGTTATACTAATACAATAAAGGGTTACACTAGTAGTATAGGGACCTAACATGCCCCTCTCCTTCAAAAAGCGTTGTCCTCAATGCTTGAGTAGTTCTTGATGCTTCTGTATAAAATTCTTGTCCTCCCATGTGGAATCTTCAGCGGGTAAGTTCTTCCACTTGATGAGATACTCTGAAATTGATCGATTTTGTAGCTGTCGGGTTCTTATTTCTGTGACTGCTCCAGGTTCCAATATGATTTTTCCTTCCTCTTCAATTTCTAGAAATATTGTTTGAATTGGGATCCTTTGCAACTTTTGAATAAGTGGCCATACTTCTTCGTCCTTCTTCCATTCATCCCTTGCTTCGTTTATCCAATCTGGTTGGATAATATAAATAGCACAAAACAATGCTTCCACATCCTCATCCTTGAAGAGTCTTCCCATTCGGTAAGGTCTCCATTTTTTAAGTGCATGTAGTATTGCCAACGTTTCCTTCTCATAAATAGCTTGCTTGAGATGTAGCAGTAAAAATACCCAATCACCTAGATCAAAACATTTTTCACTACGATGTTTATCTACCTGTTGTTTCTTTTGATTTTGCACCGAAGTGACGTTATCCTTTAAAAGTTGGAGAACTTGTTGTTGATGCTCGATGTGATCTTTCACTGCTTGAACCTTTTTCTTCTTGATATGTCCTTCTATCTCTAGAGTTCGAGGAGTGGTAATTTCTTCCAATCCTTTACAAGATATGGTCGGATTCATTTCTTGATGCTGGATGTGATCTTTCACTTCTTGAACATTTTTCTTCTTGATATGTCCTTCTATCTTGATAGTTTGAGGAGTGGTAATTTCAAACAATGAATTACAAGATATGGTTGGATTCATTTCTTCTTTCTCGATGTGATCTTTCACTTCTTGCACATTTTTCCTCTTGATATGTCCTTCTATCTTGAGAGTTTGAGGAGTGGTAATTCTTGCCAATGCTTTACAAGATATGGTCTGATTCATTTCTTCTTTCTCTGGGGTGGCGTCCTGGCGTATATCTTCTTGTTTTGATGTTTCTTGATCCTTTTCTTCCTCCTCTTCATATTCTATGTAAAATAATTTCTTCTCAGCACACTTATGACCTTTAGTGCATTTTCTATCACAATTGTAACAAAGCCCTTTTTCTCTTTTTTCTTCCAATTGTTGTGGTGTAACCCTTGTAGGTTGTGGAAGGCTAGGAGAAACAACACTTCCATATTTATAGTTGTGAGGGGTATGCTTCCTGGTTTCCATAATTTTTCTTTCCACTATGTCACAAAGCCCTTTTACTCTTTCCAATTGTTGTGGTGTTGCTTTAAAGGAGGTGTTGCTCTTTGTACCCTCATAATGTGCTATCATTTCCTCCGTGAAAATTGACCACGTAACAAGTTCTTTACAAGAACAAAGCCCTTCGTACCATAAAAATTGATCTGGTTCTAAATATGAAGATGCCATACATACCTTTTGTAACAGTTGTACACCATGTAGATCAAAATATTGCTCCATCTGAAGTATCCAATTTACCGGATCCTTGCCATCAAACTTCCTCATCTTTCTTTTTCTTGATTTTAGGACCTCGATCTTGAAACAACTGTAACTCTGTACTTGCGGATATTTAAGTTCTAAAATTGCTACCTGTAGTAGCCCTCTGTGTCCTCTTTCCAATGCCACCAGTCTGATCCAAATTGGATTCTCCAAAAAAGATTTATGCACAATCTCCCAAGATGACCTGATTATAGACCTTTCCAGAAGAGCGAACTTGTATGAAGTGCCACGTGTCAATTTTAAGACCTATGGATCTGAAAAATGCCAACAAGAAACTACAGTGCATCCTCTTTCTGTAACTTCTGACGAACTTTCAATCCGATCCTCAGAGAGAAAGTTATGACGATTTTCCCCAGGTCACCTGTTTTGAATGTAATTCAGGAGTCTGCAAAAAGACCAACTTCCTCAGATCATATCTCCGAAAATATCGCGCGAAAAGGTCTGAAATTCAGACGCAAGGTTTTTTTTCTGCAACTTCTGAAACATCACAGAAAAAAAGTTATAGCGAAAATGCCACGATGACTTGTTTGGAGCAGCGAAACCCTAGAATCCAAAGCTCGGATACCAAATGTTATGAAACCAGCTCAAGAAAAGATAGAAAAGATAGATCAACGCCTTAGAATTCAGCCTCTTCGAGGGGACAACCTCCTTTACATTATATAAATGAACAATTATTTGATGATACAAATGAAAAGACCTCCTTTCTATATATAGGAGTCTAAGGGGTCATAACATAATCAGAGCCGACATAACAATAATAATGTAAGGGCACAATAATAACAATAATGGGCTTCTATGGGGCACAATAGTAACAATATGGGTACTACATGGGTACATCAATATAATAAGTGGGTTATACTAATACAATAAGGGGTTACACTAGTAGTATAGGGGCCTAACAATAAACCTAAGTTACAAAATTACAAGTAGAGAATGGAGGGAAAATATGGAACATTTAAATCCTTTTACCTAGATGGTCCATGAAACTAGCTACATAAAAGAAATTTTCTACCCAATTGTAGGCATCGAATGTAGATGGCATCCCCAAGTTGTGTTATGAGGCCATGAAATGAAAAGGAAACTAGTTACACAGTTAGAGGTAAGCCAACCCAAATTGATTACTCTTAGGACCACCTAATATATTTACAACTAACCACTCTAGATAACCATCCAATTATTAAATAATCATGGAATTCTCATCCACTACCCACACAAACCAAGAATATATTCCATCTCCCTTCTCAACATTCCCTCAGGAGTATTATATTTTGTAGTACTCTCAATTTAGGTGGGAGGAATCCATATTGATGTTTGTCTTCTTAAAGTAATCTGAAAAGAAAAAAATAAATAAAGAAATAATACTTTGTTTCTAAGACACCCCATGAGTAGCAATTTACAAGGAAAGGGATGTTTCCTAAACAAACCAACATGTATTCTCCTCCATAGACATGCATCTCTCTTCTTAGGTCTATAAATCACTCATTGATTTTGTTATTTTTCATCTTTGTATATCAATAAATAAAGAGAAGTGTTGGTCTTCTTAAAGCTCAATTAGTGCTTGAATATGAGAATGATAAGTGTGTGTATGGTGAATAGAAAAAATGACATGAGTGTCTAAGAAAATAAAGAAGGGAATTTTGATGAGAGTTCGAGAAAGTCTTTCCATGAAATTGAGAACACTTAAACTTATCCATGATAATTGTATCCAACCCATGCCATGCCTTTATAGTTATATGAAATAAACATTTCTCACCAATCACTATGTAATCAATTATCTTTGATAAGCTTCTACTTGAATGAATGTTAAGGACAAACTTATCACAGATTTAGTTACAACCTCGAAAAATATTGATTTGCTTGAAGAAGATATTTAGATGATAAATTTAATGAAGATGTTCAAGGATCGAAAATGTAATGTATCAAGCACTATCATAGACCACGATGACTGTAACAGTCCAAAGTAAATATAAAATCAATTTCCTAATTAAAGTCAGAATCAACAAATAAGTACATACCTATATTATCTATGATAAATGTTTGCCAGATGACAACAAGGTTTTGGGGATGACTCTCCACCCAACCGTAGGCTCAATTGTGCAAGGATTTGCTACAACTGGCCACCCCCGAGCCCTCAATCAACGTACTACTGCCAGTGACTCCTAAGTCTTAGAACTCCATTCTCCCAAGAGAATGCAAGATAGAATCTCAGAATGATGGAATGCAGGAATGCCTCTCATATTCCTCACCATCTATTAAATAGAACAACATTGGAAGTTGAACCACATGCACACACTCCATGTGTCTACATGCAACTTTCTTTTGATTTTTAGCTTTCTTGTTTTATTTCTTTACTTTTCTTTTGATTTTTAGCTTTTCTTGTTTTATTTCCTTCTTTTTGATAGTTTTCTTGTTTTATTTCTATTTATTCTTATTTAGAGTTTTAGTATGGTTATTACTATTTTTATTTTTATTATTTTTATTTATTTTCTTTGTATATATTTTTAATATCATTTATTATTTAACATTTATGATTTATTATTTTTATTATTTATTATTAAGTGATTTATTTATTATTATTTATTATTTCTATTATTAATTATTAATTATTAATTATTTTTATTATTTATTATTATTTATTATTTATTATTCTTATTATTTATTATTTATTATTAAGGGGAGGGATATTACATATTTTCCCCCTTTAAGGAACTTCGTCCCGAAGTTATGTTAAATTATGTATTATGCATTATTTTTATTATTTATTATTTATTCTATTTACTTCTTGTTGCCAACACCCTCTGCTGAATTAGTATAACCAGCAGGCATCGAAAGTCCCCAACACCCCGGGAAATCTCAAGGAATATTTGTCCTTTTTCCCACTTTCGGCACCAGGCTAAGCCTGACCCGATCTGTATCCTAGTCCAAGGCTGGCCCCAAGGCTCGCGCCTAACGCAGACCTCATCTACCCCAAGGCAGGCTTCCGGTCCTGTACTCAATGACCACGGGCATCTCGCAAGGCTGGCCCACTCCCTCCACAACTACGAAGGCGCACAGCCCCAGGCATCGAAGTCCTTTACATCCCTTCCAGACTTCGGCATCCCAATCCAATAACAGGCACCTAGCCTAGAACATCAGGCACTTGGCCTCCTCAAGATGGTGCCATAGCTCTTCAAGAGCTATCCATCAAGAGCTATACACAAGACAAAGGAACCACTGGCATATGTAGTGTTGATTGAGTTTTGTCCCCAGCCCATATGGTGTTACTTATTCTCCCTCGTGCGTATGGGCTCGCACGAGATCATCAAATAAACTGGCCCTCTCGGCCCATTTGTGGAGTCCTGTGAATCATATGCATCCAATGCATTAACCATACCATCATAGTATCATAGGAAATAATCCACATGCCAACTCTTGCATGTCATCATAAGAATGTTCATCTTTGTTAATTGCAACATTATAAATAATAAGGAATTGCATGCTCATGCATGTCATAGATTTGTACAGAACTATCGCATGCTTCAGTTATACCATCAACATAATTATATTAAAGACATATCATGACTTCTCATAAATGAACCACATGTCAATAATCCTCATATTATAACATCATAATTCCTATACCACATTATGCATATTATATCCATCATGAGTATGGAACATTAAATACCTATCATCACTTAGTAAATGAATATGTCAATATATTTTGACATAACATCATAATACCTCTGCATATCGCTACTATCGTATGGATACCTTATCACTATAAGAACCATATCATTATCTTCCTACCATGATAGCATGGAACATCATCAATATGTTTTCATCAAGTTGTCAATTACTTTTCAATAATCAGTTCGACTTCTTTCTACTAGGTAGTTGATTATTTACACCAATGGTATAATCATCTAAGTACATCGTTAAATTTCACATGAGCCTCATCATCTTGAGTCTTAATCTCTCGTCATATATTCTTCCTAGTGATAGCATCATTATTTAAATCATCTATCTCAAAATTAAAATCCTTTGAGTTTACATCCATTTACCCTTTGGCGTACTGATTCCAATACCGCTAAATGCAATTGCATATAAACATTTTTTCATCGTGATTTAATTTTATATCATGGTTATTTTACTTGCAAGGATTTTTTAATCCATGTTGACTTATTTAACAATCAACACTTCATCCATAGAAATATTTTTTGATCTTGTCAAGTTCGTAAAGTTCGTATCTCAATACCACTTGATTGCTTTCTCATAAATTCAGTTTCATCAAGTTGGGCAAAAGACTCTTTCTTATTAAATAGTATCATTATTTTAGATTTTGAAACAATTGGAAACACTACTACCATCATTGTCCATGAGAAACTTAAATGTGGAAACGACCTTTTTTAACGTTATGGAAAGTCCTACTCATGAAACAATGAGTCAAGTACAATCTCTATTAATTGACTTTCACTTCTTTTGTCAATATGTACACAATCCTTCTCAAGGTATCCGTCTAAAATTTCTAGCAACATTCCTTCCTATATCTTCCTCATTTATTATCATTTGGTCATCATGCAACTTCACACCTTCACATTTTTAAAATGTGTAGATCATCATTATGACCATTACCTATGGTGTTTCTAGCTCTACTCATTAATACCTTTAAAAGAACTTTCTTCTTGATAGAACATCCCTTCATTTTCTCCTATCCGATATTCATAGATATATTTTTTCTTTTTCTCCCTGTCTTGATTTCCTACTATTCCATGTCTATTGGCTTCAAAAATGGAAGTTTCTTCACTTCATTCTATTTTATTAAATTGACTTGAATTCCTCACCTCCAATCATTGTGGTTTTTCCTCCTCTCCTATAGCACTGATATACCTTGGAAATGTTGTTACTATTTCCAACTTGGGTAAGACCTGATAAATAAATTCATTAAGATAGCTACCAAGTGTAATTCACTTATCTTTTCTTGTTTTAAGACATCAACATAATGAAATTTCCTTATCATACGTCTTGTTATCCATAATTCATTCATATAGTTAGTCACATACAAAAAACTTTACAATGTGGCTCTCCCATTGTTATAGATTTTGTTATGCACACAACTTATCTTCTCCAATCATTCTATTTATCATACCTTACAGGTTCCTTAAAATAACCTTCATTATTACCCTGATTTTTCAAGTTCATTAGTTGATTGCCAATATTTTCTTCTTTATGTGCATCATCCTTAGATAGACCTTATAGTGATACCTGAGTACCAAGTCATGATTATACCAACTCTTCCATTATGTTCTAAAATCGGTTGTTTCTTCTTATTGATTTCTTACCCCTGTTGTGATACTTCTTCTCTACGATCCAAGTTGGCCATAATCACATGAACTATCATTAGCAAGTTTCTCCTTTCCATTTCTCTTTCGACATATTTATCCACTATATGTAATTAAACTTGAATCACGAAACCTCATGTAACATTATACTCAACATCTAAACTAAAATCCAAGTCTGTACGATTTTCCATTGAGAATGTAGTAGTAAATGAGCAGATACATGTAATCTGAATAGCAATGGCAGTGTAAAATTAAATTTATTAGAAGATCATATTGAGAGTGTTGTGTTCTTACAATAATAGACTAGAGAAATGCCAAGCAACTGCTATTGCTAAAGGACAATGAGAAAAACAATCCAACCTAATTAATTAGTGAATAGTATGATCAACATTCAAGGAATGTTATCTCTGTGTTTTTAGATCAGATTGAACATTGAAATAATGAACAGATGCTAGTGAACAATGATCATCTAAAGGTAATAAGATATCAGAGTTTATCCATTGTCAATTGGAACAGATTTCACTATTTTAGAGCACTTTAATTGGTGACAAATTTTAACTTCAATTATCCAAATACTTCAAAAACTATGTTTTAAAATGAACTTGTGGTGAGTGGTTACACCAGCATTAGAGATTTGTTACAAAAAACATGCCAGCAATTAGACATCGTTAATTATGGGTAGATTATCACCATCCAAGATTACAAGATTTTTTCCAATGAATCAATGAGTCATAACAAAACTATATACCTTTAATTAGGTGACTCATTTATAATTTCACTTTTTTATGTGGTTGTAATGGAGAGAACCGTTGTAGCACTTTTCTTTTTATGAAATAGTGTTTAGAAAATGATAAGAGAATGCAAGCACAAACAACTCAAGAAAATGAGATAGTGGTTTTACCATGTAATGAGATTCTAATGAGAGCAGAAAACCAAAGAATCTGTTGTCTATAATGATGCATGGGAAAACCAATGAGGAACTAATGAGTACACCAAACTTATACCAGCCAAACATTTTTAGTTGACCTTCCAAAATAAATGGTGGTACCCCTAGAATTTTAGGTCTCACTTCCATTATTTAATATCCTACTTTTGTAATGATTTTAGAGAAGTAAGTTGGTTGTAGCTAGTTTAACAAGTATATCATAGTCTAATAATAACAAAGTTAAAAAGTTATTATCAGAGTTTATGAATTTAATAAGATATATTTTATCATAAATTATCAATAATCACAATAATTAAACCATAAATTATCGACAATCACAAATTTGTAGTATAAAACCATGGAAAACATGAGTTAGAAGGTCATAATGATTTCAGAATAAATCTTAAAGAATTGTCTCAATGTATAATCCAAATTCGAATGACTAAAGCTTAAGAAAATTGTTGGCATTATTGTGCTAAGAAGGTACTTTGATCTTCGAAAGAAATTTATTCATCATTATATGTCACACCAATATTAATTCCACAAATTCATGATTTTTAAGGATCGAAATTTTGTGCTGTAAAGTGAAATATTTAAGTATTTGTTTAAGCAATCATAACTATGGACTGCTTTTAACAAAATAAATCGTTAAATAAATTTATTGAATGTATCTTGAGATTTTTATGGCTATTAAATAATTACTCCCAGGAAATTTAAGAAATCAAACTATCAAAGAAATATTCCACACCATAATAAGAAGAGACACTACCACCCGACCCAGAACCGGATCGGATGACTGGGAAGGTTATTCTTCCCCAACACCAAAATAAAATCATTTTATTAATTATATGGCCTGCCTACAAGCGCACCCGCAAAGGCAACACCATATCGAATACCTAAATTACAATACATTTAGCCATATTAATTGCCCGGATAAGACATAAATTGCCTGCATAAGACATAAGATTGTAAGCTTGCGGCCATGGATATGCGTGTTCCTGCAAATTCCATTGTTCCTTTCGACAACAATGTCGAGAAATATGCACACACAATAAGATCAATAGTACCATTTCCTCATCATAGCCCGATCACATAATCTCCACCCACTCAAATAGCCAACTGCATACTTGGTGGCTCTCCAGCTCACAAATGCAAAAGTTGTTGGCGCTTGGACCACGGTGTTTAACAACTAGCAGCAATCATTGTAGAAGGGCAAGAAATTGTTTTCGTTCATATCAGAAGGAATGCAAATAGATTAGCGGACCTCCTTGCCAATAAAGGGGTGGAAGATAATCTGGCTTTGTGTTAGCTCACACAGAGTTCTCTCTCAATTGTCACCAGGTTCTCTCAATGTCAAACCCTCATCTCTCAAAACAAGATGCTTCAAAAAAAGAAATACCAATTCACTTGTAATCAAGATTTATGACAAGATTATTAGCTTACAACAATGATTCAATGAAGCATGTAAGGATTAATCAATAAAGCAAGTAAAGGAAATGACAATTAGATGAAAATGTTAGAACAATAACTCAAGTGCCTTAATAGAAAGTGCTCTTAAAAATCTTCACTTATAATATGTTATGACAAATGGAGAAAGTGAGAATTATGCAAATGAAAGCACAAGTAAATGATCATAGATGAGATTACTAATTAGGAAATTAAAGATATACTACTTCAATCTAAAACACAAGTGAGATAAAGACGAATTACTCAATGTAATTTAGACCAAATAGCCAATGAGATCAAACAATTAGCAAAGAAGTCTAGATTTATTAATGACCAAGTGAAGCAATCCAATAAATTAGATATAAATACAATGAAATGAAAATTAAATTAAAGATTTAGTCACTTCCACAAGAAATCCTCCCTTTTAAATAAGGAGATGGGATACAATAGAAATAAATCTGAAACTCACTTGAAAGAAAATGTATTTTTATTATGAGATTACAAAGGAATAATCCCTTAAATAGTAAAAGAGAATTTTCAAATGAACGTTTAAATACCCCTCCTGAAAATATTAATGAGAGAAAATACAAGGACTAATATAAACTTTAAGAAAATGAATTTCCATCATATATTCTACTGGCAAGGAACGAAAAGAGGAATAACGCATTCCCGCATCGTGATTAGTAAAACTAATAATCCCACTTTGAAGATTAAAAATATGGGACATAATAACTGAAAACGTTGAGTAACTCCAAAATTTAATACCAAAATAGCTTCAGCAAAATAATAGTCAAAATTCACTTGTATTTGGGTTCGGTAAAGTCAAAATAATCTGACTCGACGACAGCTGGACAATCGAGTTAACTCAGCGACAACTCGAGTTATTAAAGAAAAATAGACTTCGTCGTTTATGACAAAGCTTGATAACCAAAACTGCTAAGTAGACTGATTGTATTAATTTTAACCATGAGTGAACTAGGCCATGGTGGGCACATGAAACTATATTCGAAGTAACAATTTAAAACAACATGAACTTTCTCGAAATTTAACTTCCTTCGCAATTGCATCAATTGAGGGGTGGATCACATAAGGATAGAAAACTTGAAAATTAAATTATTTGACTATCTTTCGAAGGATCCAAAATTTAATAATACATAACTCAGTTCCCTCTACGTGGAGGCACCCAAAAAAATTATTGACAGTACCAAAAGTTACCATTAAATAAATCTTATTGCATTTCATTCTTTCACGGAAGAGAATCGAGTATTGTAAATTCGTTTTCATTAAAATTCACATAATATATTAGGAGGAAACTCCCTAAGGTAAAAGGAATAATTTATGGGCTATCACGCAAGGGTTTTAATAATCTAAGAAAGAGGGGCTCTACAAGAATCGAGAAAATCTGGGGTTATGGACAACTACTACTTGCATGCATTCTTTTTTTTTTTTTCTATTTAAATTAAATTATTTCACTTCATAAAAAAAAATATGGATTAATTTAATTAAGGTAAAATAAAAAATTTCTCTTTTAAAACCCCACGTTGTGTACAATTACAAAGCTTTCCATGCCTCCATGGGCTCTACTTGAGAATCCCCAACAATTCCCAAGAAATTTGATTATAAATAATTGGGTTGTCTCTGGATTAAGAAAATTGGAATAAACAACCAGTAAAGATGCAGGGGACAACAAGAAGGAGCCCGGATATAAAAATGAACACCATCAAAATATAACTATGCAGTAAGTATGCACTGAATAAAAATTTACGTGTATAGCGAGGGTTTGTAGAAAAAATATTTGGCCTCCTGAAAGTAACCATCCTGTAACTTCAAAACAAGTCAAGTTAAAAATTCCAACAAAATAATTATTTTTTTTCTAAGATGCCCATAGGCCCTAAGGGTTGAGCCAAAGCTCTGATACCATATGTAACAGTCCAAAGTAAATATAAAATTAATTTCGTAATTAAAGTCAGAATCAACAAATAAGTACATACCTATATTATCTGTGATAAATGTTTGCCAAATGACAACAAGGTTTTGGGGACGACTCTCCACCCAACCGTAGGCTCAATTGTGCAAGGATTTGCTACAACTGGCCACCCCCGAGTCCTCAATCAACGTACTACTGCCAGTGACTCCTAAGTCTTAGAACTCCATTCTCTCAAGAGAATGCAAGATAGAATCTCATAATGATGGAATGCAGGAATGCCTCTCATCTTCCTCACCATCTATTAAATAGAACAACATTGGAAGGGGAACCACTTGCACACACTCCATGTGTCTACATGCAACTTTCTTTTGATTTTTAGCTTTCTTGTTTTATTTCTTTACTTTTCTTTTGATTTTTAGCTTTTCTTATTTTATTTCCTTCTTTTTGATAATTTTCTTGTTTTATTTCTATTTATTCTTATTTAGAGTTTTAGTATGGTTATTACTATTCTTATTTTTATTATTTTTATTTATTTTCTTTGTATATATTTTTAATATCATTTATTATTTAATATTTATGATTTATTATTTTTATTATTTATTATTAAGTGATTTATTTATTATTATTTATTATTTCTATTATTAATTATTTTTATTATTTATTATTTATTATTCTTATTATTTATTATTAAGGGAAGGGATATTACACTGACCAGGCTTATAATTCAAGCAATCACATGACGTATTTCCTAAAGGAAGAATATTATTAGTAGCTTGGAAGAATATTATTAGTAGTTTGTTTTGTTAAGAACTACACCTTCGTCGATAAAGGAGATATAAAGTTAGTGTTATCATTTAGGCTTTTGTTTTTTTACTAGTGCATAATTTGTATAAACATCCAAAACTTAATTTAATGCTGGTGATAGCCACACAAATATTTTTGAAACATTTAAAAAGTATCATTTTTCATTTAATCGTGATCCTATACAAGATACATATTTTGTTCAACATTGTTTTGATTTAGTTTATAAAGAATAATGAAATGAGAGGATACTTTTAAAGATTATTAAGTGTACTCAAATGGTTGTGTTGGTTAGTGTAGATTTATACCATATTGTTTTTAATGGTTGTGTCATTTTAATAGAAAATGAACATGATTCATTTTTTCCAGAATTTGTGAATAATCACAATGGGGTGTTTTCAAAGTCTTTCTTAATAATGGATCTCTTTTACAGTTTGAAATCGATCAAGAAAGAACGAAACTACCATAAACCTCTCTTTAAAAAAATATAAATTCATTACACCTATAGTTTTTTTTAAATGGGAATGGAAAAAGATAGCATAATGGTACTATGGAAAAAGATAGCATAATGGTACTAGGGCCATGCAAAAAAACACTTAAGGAGGTACCAATTAAATCACTCCATTGATGATTTGATGATTATGTTCATTAGTGCAAAATAAATTTAAGCCAAGAATTCAATCCAAGGATGGTTCATGCACCCAAGTAAGTGTGTATGACCTATGTGTATGACCTATAAAAACTATTTATAGTTGATTAAATGTATGTATGTTTTATATTGGAATAATTATTATGTGTGAAACTTACACATAGTCTCATTTTTCCTTTATTAAGTTATTTTGAAATGTTTTGTTTAGCAATACCAGTAAATCAATGACATATAATTTTGCTAAAGTTTCTAAAACAAGGGATTACACTCTATTAGGAGTGAAAAATGGAAAATATATACTCAATTGAAAAGCAAAAGCAATCCTTCTTTTGTCTTACTTGTAATGATGTAGAGTCTAATGATGAGTGCCAACACCAAATAAACAAATTTATGAAACCATGGAAATATAAAATTTTGAACCAGCGTCACCATTTCCAAATGCGACCAATGCAAACATAGACCATTAAGAAGCTATTAAGAAGCTATAATCAATAAGGATTATTATCATGTTTTTAATATGGTTAAATAAAATTACGTTTTTATTGTCCTTCAACCATAAAATAATCTAGCAAAAAAATATTACTATTTAATGTGATGAATTAGGTTAAAAATGCATCGATACAAACGTTAAAAGCTACATCAAGCTTAACATCAAATTGTACATATACAACCAATTCAATGGTTTTAATGGGACATTTCTTTGAAGAAGTTGATAAATTTAATGATGAAACCTTTTTTCAAAACTGCTCATGAGATTTTATATATACAATATAATCATTTTGTCAGCATTTTGAAACAAATCAAAAGCCATATAAAGTCCAAGAAGCAGAAATTTAAAATTATTGATAGAATATCATGAAACCATTCTTAATATGCTTCCACTATCCATTTCATATAAAGAGATAGAATTGATCAACAAACATTATTACTTGGGATTTCAAACATAGTTGTTATATTATACTTTATAACATTGTTATTTAAATCATTTTAATAAAGTTTAATAAAGTATTTGCAAGTTGGTGATGATTGATTATAGTTTTTAAAATAGAGTGTGAAGAAGTGATTTTTTTCAATTATTGACTTGTTAAATTTCATGTATAATTTCTTATTAGTTGATTATTGGCCAACATTTTAGGGCTAAATTACTATTAACTTTCACCTAACTTATTTTAGAGATGTGTAGTGTATTAATGTTATTTTTGTGCTTTTCCATTTTAATTCAAAATAACTAATTAAATTTAAAATAATTAATTATGATTTAAATTTCATTGAAAATAAGATGAAAAAATGAATCCGTTAATCTATTTTTATATTTAATCATAGTACATAGAGGTTTCTAATCACATTACATAGTTGTTCGATGTTTTAGCCCATAAACAATAACCTTAAAAAGTTTTTTCAATATGTAATTTGGATAAATAATAAGGTATGAACTAATTTCTCTAAATCCTTGAAAATGCAGTAGTATCATATTTTTATAGCATTATAAATTTTGCTCACAAGATGAGGTGATTCTATGTTTTCAGTTTAAATCTTAGTATAATAAAAATCACTAAACTTTTGTTGAAAGAAGTTCTCATTAATATCAAAGGTTTTCCAAGAAAAAGAGAACGTATTTTACTTCGCTCACCTAGTTCACATGTATGGCATAGATGGTTGGAAAGCTTATTCTGGGATATTTTCAACAGTATATGGAAGACCCTCTAACTCCTCATAGTTGAGAAGAAATGATTTTTTGAATATTCACTAAAAATTCTTCCAGTTACGCAAGCCATTCTAGCCAATGGATGAGTTTGCCTAGTCTAGACCCTGAGTGCACTATAAATAAGCATGAGAAGGAGCATTTCAACTTATTTGCTCAAGAAAATTTGGATCTTTTCAAGGAAGTGTGGAAAAGAAGGGTTTCTAAGGTTCATAGCTCATGAACCAGAAGTCAAGAAGAGTTGATTTGAAGTTATTTTCTTGGGGAGCATTGTTGGCACATGTTTAAGGGTTTTTAGTCTTATTTTAGATTGCTTTGAGGGAAGTCTTGTGGATTTTATTTCTTAAAGGAGAATAGCAACCTTAGAGAATATTGGGTTGGATTTTTTCATCACTATGCAAGTCGAGTGGTTTCTCTAGAAGGACACAACTTTTAGGAACAAGGAAGATCTATATTGAAGTGTATCTGAGACGGTTAATATCCCTAGTATAAGAGCCCTTATTTCTCTTTATTAAAGCAAGGGTTGTAGGGTGGTGCAAGGCTGTTAATTTTTCTAAGGGCTATATTATTCTTTTCTTAGATAATTGCATTCCTTCATTACCATATTAACTTCTCCCCATATCATCATTACATTATTCATATTTACATCATTATTCATCAACATATGCAAGTATGTAGAAAGAACAACATTATTATCATCAATTCAGCGGAACATAAAGGAAAAATAGAAGAAACACATGCACACATAGAGACACGAGGATTGGTCTGAGACCAGGGAAAAACCCACTATAGGGAAAACCCTTGCAAATTATTCTTCTTCTTAGATTGTCATCAAATGATTCAGCAAAAGAGAGTACAATGATCCATATCTTTGTCTATGAAACTAACCAGTAAAAAAATATGACATCCAAGAAATGTACCTAATCATGGTTATACTGAAAACCCTGATTTTGAGGATTGTAATGTACTATCACTGTCTGTAGTCAACTGTTGAACATTTTTGTCACTGAGCGAAGTCTTTGAAATACTGAAATTTCATATTTTAGTCTCAATTGCATGGAGGAGGAGTTGTGCAAGTGACTATGGCAGTCTTGGTCACTCCCTAGTGAACTGTATGTATGTGATTAGGGACAAATACACTCAAATCTACCTCAAACCCCCAGTCACACCCTTCAATCTATTGTGCGAGTGACTGAGGCTGCCCAGTCGTACCCTTGACCACTATGTGCATGCGTTTGGGGACCAAACTGCCTGATCTTCTTCAAAAACCCCAAACGCTCTCTTCAGGCTTGTGTGTGAGCATCTGAGACTTCCCAGTCACACCATTGACCACTTTGTGCATGTGTCTCATGACCAAACTGCTCGATCTGCTTCAGAAACCCCAGATGCTCTCTTCAAGCTTCTATGCGAGCGTTTGAGACATCCCTGTCACACCCATGACCAATCTGTGAGTGCACCTGGGGTTGGAAATACTCAATTACGTGTGTGCAACCGAGAAATAGAAACCCTAGATCCCTACGAGTTTCAACCCTGTAGTTTTGAACCCTTGTGCAAACTTACTCTGTTAGACCTGTGTGAACCAAGAAAATAGAAGAGAATAGAAGATGGTATGATCAATGTGTCGAAATGAACTTAAGGTCTCTTCTATTTATAGCCTTCCATGAAGGTCCACTTAGTGTTGAGGTCAACCTATCTAATTGTACATATGCATTGGGCCGACATGATCCAATATACATGAGTGGAAACATAAACTCAAAAACCAACTTTTGCTTGTCCAAATGAGGTGATCGTTGGGTTCATTTTGGTACTCTCGAAAAGAGGAATCTATTATAATTATTAACTTCATAATATGTGCTATCCAAAGTGGAATTTAACCGTAGTTGCATAATTTTAACACTCCCTCTCAACTAGGGAGAATTCCACCTGTCGATATTTGTTCATCGATGAAAATTACATTCAAGTGTCATTACTTATCATCACCAGTCATCTATGTCATGTATTCATCCATCCATGTCCATCTCAAGTATCTCATCATCACAAATCATCAATGTGCATCTCGATCTATCCCTCGCTTATTCTTTCTTATCTCTTGATTGTTTCTGCTCATATGTTGAACATTCTCAAATCTAAAAGAATAATAATTTGTCATCAGAATATGGTCCAGAATCTCTTTCAATGGGCTACTGACCAGAATCTCATCATCAATCATCATCGAAGAGCATATCATCAAGGAGCATGTCTCCACCTACAAACCAATGACAATGAGGAAGGTCCTAATATACACTCTTACCTCATGTCATGATAGTGGGGAAGGTCCTACAGGACACTCTCACCCCATTTTGAGCAACAAGATATCTAAACACACAGGGGAGCACATCTCAACCCTGGGATCACATTAGGGAGCTCAATCTCAACCTGGAACTGCATAGGGTTATCTCAACCCATCCTATTGCCTACTAATCTTCCCATCAATGACCTTAAATATTCATGTGGTAGAATACCTGCATCATAATCAACTTGTGTTTTACACCCCAAGTACACTATCAACTCATTGGCCAAATGGGAGTGGTATTTTGTACAAGCCCTGCTTGTGGGTATGATGCCAACTGGGGTATACTCTACAAGACCAGATTGGGGAGCAAAACCAAAAACCAAAACCAAAACCATAATCAAAATCAAAGTCATACCTTAGAACACATCATCTTGACTTCACCAGATAATAATCAATACTGACATATCTAGAATGGGGATCTTGCTTCATGCAAGGCTCTCTAGAGACATAACACTTTACCAAAAAAACTTGCTTATCTTTTCATAAATCAATAGTGTACCATCATCTCATCGAAGTTTAAAATCTAGATCAAAACTATTATCAGAGTCATCAATATCTCAGTATCAATTCTTTCAAGCAAGTGATAGGTAGAGCTCATATCAAGTTTTGACTTCAGTTATTATGATACCAACAAGTTATCATCTATCATGCAATACCAATTCAAATTTCATCAAGTCATTCTCATAATCATAATCCAAGTCATTTATGTCACTACATACAAAGGCATATGCAAGTTCCATCTTCATACTGAATCATAACTATCAATTGTGCAAGGAATAAGGAGGCCAATACCAAACCATTTTTGAATACCCATATAAGTCATTGGAAGTCATTATGCTCATATATCATTGTCATCAAGGAGAATCATCAGTCTTCAAATCAAATCAATAATCACCAGATCAAAACCAAATTTTTTATTGTAGAGAGATTTGTAGTCCAAAAAATATCTTAATCATTAAGTTCAAGTTCTAAGTCATTGCCAAGCATCATGTCAGAACTCCAAACATTTCTCATTTATATCAGTCAACCAAATCTATTCAAACTCTTGTAACACAAACTATAAACATAATGACATGTATCTATATCAGTCACTTGCAAACAAGTTCAGTCTACATATTCATATTATAGCAAACATTCAAACTTTTCATGCTCTCAGATCTTTCAGTTGTCTGTTTCATGCCTGTGGGACTGACTTGCTTCAGGTGAAAATTAGATTTCATGCACAAAACTTCATTTTTCTGTGTTTTGTGTTGGATAATGTAACTATGTTTGGTCTTCATTAATGTACTTGAGTCATCATGTAATGTACTTTTGAAAGAATAAAGAAAAGAATTTTTATTATTATTATTATTGAGAATTATTAAAGGGTCTGTTTCATGCTTGGGTCACCATGTTTTAGGTCAAAGTCCCTATTGAGAAATTCCAGGATTTATTCTAAGTCAATAGAGCCATTGTACTTTTAAAGAGACCCTTCTTGGGCTTTTGAATCATGTAAAAAGGTTAAGTATTGAGTCAAATATGATTTACGTAACCTCCACACTATGTCGTCCTAGAAGAAGATCAAATCGGCCTAAGGACCGTATCTGACCTCACATGGAGCATATAAAAGTAAGTTCATTGAATTAATTTGGAGCATCATTCTCTCACACAAGTTCGAAATCTCTTGTAGCTAGGAAAAAGTGTGAATTTCCATTCTAGCTGGGAAAGAGTGCGAAGTTTGTTGTCAAGAAACTAAAATGAATGTGAGTTTGGGGAAGTCTAAGGAGAAAGGAAAAAACAAAATTTTGGTGTCTCTCTCTCTTTGTTTCATGGTATGGATTGGGAGATCGAAGTCTCCTAAGTTTCGTTGTTGTCAGAAGTTACCTATTGCTAGAATTTGATGCCTAGTTGAAGTTGCTGGAAGGGGTCAAAGATCTAGGAGGTTGACTTGGTGTGGAGAGAAAGTCTGGTCTTGGTCTAGGGTGAATATTCTTGTTGGGATGGGGTCCCCTGGGTCAGTTTTGGGGTTAAGATAACCCAAGAGTTGATGTATTTTTGTAATTAATGTAAAGTCTCCGTGATTTGTGGATGTGGAGAGCGCCGATGATTAGGAGTCAAAGGGGTTTTAGCCCCTCGTCTATGTAAAGTGTGAGTCGGTTTTGAAATCCACCCATGGTCTATGGACCATGGGATTGTATGAAAAAGGCTATAAATAGGTGTGCCTTAAAGAGTCTAAGGCATGTGTTTGGAGATAGTGAGATGCAATGGGTCAATAGAAGAGAAGTGATAGTGAAGAGAAGTGGGTCAGATATGAGAAGAAAGGCTCCTATTGGGAATGGGATCCCCCAAGGACAGTTTTGGGGCTAAAAGCCCATGTTTTGGGTCACGTTTTGTAATAAAATTGTAAAGTATCTGCATTTTGTGGTCGCGGAGCGTGAAGTTGTCATGCGTCATAAAGGGTTGTCCGCCCTTATTTTGTAAAGTGTAAATTTGGCTGTAAAGATCTACCCATGGTCCACGTACCATGGGATTGTATAAAAAGAGCTAAGTAAGTAAGCTCTAAATAGCTTAATGAGTAAGAAGTCTTGAGTGATAAGGAGGAAGTCTTTAGAGAAGTCTAAGTTTCGGGTCTTAGCGTAGGTAGAGGCTCTGCAGCTGAGTGCACAGAGGCCTAGGGTGGAAGTTCGTAGCTGAGTGCGTGGACCCCTGCAACTATGTGCGCAGGGTGGATAGAGTCTATAATCATCTGAAGATATCAATAAAGAGAAGCATTCTACAAATTTTGTGTCTTTGTTTCTTGTTAATGCATCTTGTCATATTATGTATGAATTTCATTTACAATGCTTATGTGATGCGCAAATGTATGTAGTTACGTTGGTTAATTGAATGCAAGTAAGAATATATTTTTACGCGGTGCTAACTATGATTGTTTAATAAGATAAGTAAGACACTTAAGATAATTTGGGAATCTGCACAATACACTGCCCTAGTAGCGCAAAAGTACTTGAACTGTAGGTTAGGGCTGTGTGAAGGTCAATCGTACCCCTTCGTGGAGGTACTGAAGGGAAGAATAAAGGGCTAGACTGAGAGAGCCTAGAACTTAATGACCTGCATGAAAGCAGGAACAGAAGGAATAAATCAACATCACAACCATCTCAAGGTGCAGAAAATTGGTTCCAGCATCCCCCCATACCACTTCAGGTGAGACTTCGGTCCGCATTGCACGAGCTAATGCCGAAAAATCCAGTAGTGTAGGGATTTGTTTGGCTAACTAATGCTGAACCTTGGTCAGGCCGCACACACCCAACAAATGGTTTTGTTTTCGGGACCGGAATCTGCATAAGAGATGTGTGATGTCATATCATTGGAATCCAACTAAGAAAGAGATCAAATATTGGTTGGATAGGAAGATCCATGAATTCGCAGTGCAGGAGAACAAAAATCCGCGACTAACAAAGGAACAGTGGTTGGACAGGTACCTATATATAGAAATCCACGAGATCTTTTTCTATTCCTTTTTGGTTGAGCTATACAAGTGGATCGTGAAGCTAACAGATAGCCAAGGAAGGTGGAAACTTGACGGTCCTATTGTTTGGACCCCGGAGTTAGTACAGAGATTGGAAGCCTCTGAGGATAAGATCACCCATGTTGTCGATCATTGGATCGATAGCATCATAGGAGGATTTGTGGCCGAATTCACAGTCAATACCTTAGTTAGCTACAGCTAGGTGAAGCAATGCTTTTTCAAAGGTTCACGAGGTAAGTACTTGAAGTCTTTGAATACCTGGATTAAGATGTTATTGTACAAAAAATAGATTATGCAGCTACCTTGATGTTCGAAGATACGCAAAGTGGAAATACTTACAAGAATGAAGGGAGAAAGGGTCCTGAATATAGTCCATTGATTTCACCTCCATTGGGTGCCGAAGAGGGAGTAGCGCAGGCTTCTCTGTGAAGTGCAATTCAGTTAATAAGACAAGGATTTTCGTGACTACCACCTCCACCCACACCACCCCAAACTTCACCACCATCACCTACGACTTCACCCATACCACCACTACCTCCACCGCAGTTCAGCATGGAAAATTCAATGAAGCTGCCTTTGTTCAAAGGCTTGGGAAATGTGGACCTGGACCAGTTTTTTTTCATTGTGAAAGCTATGTGGGAAGCTCAAGGCGTTACAAATGATCACATGAAGAATGGAACACTCGTTAGTGCTTTACAGGATGGCGTGCTAACCTGGTACATCAAGTAATCTAATGATAACCCAAATGTTGGGGTGGCGGATATCCAGACCGTGTTGAATAAAGAATTCAGTAGGCCTAAATCCGAGGCACATTCAATTGTGGCGTTTAAGGAAATCGCAATGAAACCAGGTGATACACCTTGGGAATTAGATCATAGGTTGAAGTGTAAAATCCGCGAAGCTAATATGAACTTAACATATGGATAGCACCGCGAATGGTTCGTGGCTTCGCTTCTGCCACACCTAAGGGTTGCGTTGTCACAACAGAAGATAACGACTCAAGTAGAGGCCTTAGAGATTGCAATGAGACTGCATGAAACACCGATGCAGGATCTAAATCTGGGGTTTCAACAGATCCATGAGCAGTGGCAAAATCTTTGCCTTGAAATGCAAAGTTTGAAGGACAAAACAGTTCGACCGGAGGTGCACGAGGAGGTATTGTGCTTGAAATGCAAGGGTTAGGGGCATGACAAAGACCATTGCCCAGTCTTTGTGAACTATATTTCGAGAGGAGGACCAATGCCTTTGAGTCTGGAAGCTCAAGCAGGACCAAGCACGGGGCCTGCGTTGTGGTGTGCTATATGGCAAGTAGCAGGAAAACATATGATGGATAACTGTCATTTGCTGCAGAAGTTTGTACAAACACCACAACAACTGTTCTGCAACTTCTGCAGGTCAGTAGGGCATGATGAGCACAACTGCAGAAGTTATGAATTGATGATGGACAGAACACCTGCCTATAGGGTTCAGGTAAAAATGTGGCCCCCTAACCAGGACGCGGGGATGGCGCGAATAGGCTTTCGGGGGTGTAGACGAGGCCGAGGCGGAGGAGGACCTAGAAAAGGTTGGGGACAGCTAATCTGCTACAATTGCGGAGGACCAAGACACTATGCTTGCGATTGCACTAACCTAATGTGTCCGTCGTGCAAATATTGCACTCTATTTGATCATGAAATGGAGGATTTTCCTACACTAATAGCAAGGATACATGAAAAAAGGGTGCTACCACCTCAGCCGACTTAGAACTTGCAAATGATGAGGTATAAGCCTCGCAGGGAGGATCTGAATGTGAATATACTACTCCAAAGTGGAATTGCAATAGGGGATGATATGGGGAAACATCCCAAAGACAACGCATGGGTTCGCAAAGCTCTGGTGAAGGAGGTTGAATTTGATTTGGAGCGCACACGTGAAACGTTCATGGAAGCAAAGAAGAGCTTCGTTGAGGCCTCCACTTCAGGGAGAAAGGATAAGTATGATCAGGAAATGGACCCTTCTATGCTTACAACCTTCCTAGAGACCTGCATGAAGTTTTTGCGCGATAGCAAGGCTGTGAAGAGGTTACAGGAGTTTATAAATAGATGGGTCGAAAACACTCTGGGTGAACCATGCGTGGTACAAAAGATTATAAGCATAAGAAAAGGACAGGACGAGAGATGAGACTGACTGCGCAAATAGGAGAGTATGAAATGGATTAGTTTATTTTAGATTTGGGGTCAAACGCGAACGTCCTACCAAAGCAGACTTGGGAACGAATGGGAAGACTCATGCTGTAGTGGTGTTCGATTTAGTTAAGGATGAAAAATCAGCAAAATATCATCCCCATGGGGCGGCTGCAAGGCATGACTGTAGATATTGAAGGCGCAAGCGTGCTGGATGACTTTAAAGTAATAGAAATTGTGGATGACAGCAACCTCTACCCTGTGCTCCTTGGAATTGATTAGGCTACTGATATGAACAGGGTAATCAACCTAAAGAAGAAAAATATGATATTTGAAAGGAATCACTCCGCATAATAGTACCCCTAGATCCTGCTAAAGGATCGTGCTATACTGAACCAGTTCGTGATTATGAGAGCGATGACGACTTGGACTGTATATATAAGATAACAGCGCGAGACCAAGATTGGGTGAATCCAACATCGGATGGATGAATTACATGGGATTGAAAGAGTTCCTGCACCTCGGACTCTGATGAAGAATTAGAGCACTAGCAGAATCAGTTACATGATGTAACCATGCTGAGATGTAACATGATGACCCAGTCGCTATGATATGTGTCGTCAGAGGTAAAAAATATGCCCACTTATGATGGCCTAAATGATGTAGATATATTTCTGGATGCATTTGAGAGGGAGGTACCAAAGAAGCAGCACTTCCAGGCTTTGGACTAGGCACTGCGCGATACGCCCGCAAGGTGGTGGGGTACACATAAGGGTAGCTTTGATGATTGGCGCGAGTGTAGGAGGATGATGAGAGCACGATTTGGGAATCCGAAGGTACGAATGACAGACAAGTATGACAGGAAGGATGATCCATGCACACACTTGGCCAAGTGGGCTCAGGCTTATGGAGCAAAGCCCCAACCTGAATGGGTGCACTTGTTCTTTCACACCCTGGATGTCATCCCAATCAACTGGTACTTAGAAACAGAGCTCCGCCATGGTACATGTGAATGGGATATTCTGCGTGAAGGATTCATAGTGACATTTAGCTTTGAAGACAGGTTTCACTATATTGACGAGGCGCTACAAGAAGTGAAAGCAACTATCTTTAGGATACCGCAAGATCCTTTGGAACTGATTCAACCCGATTTGACTACTCAGCTAAGCCACATGCTAGAATGCTATAACATGACCGTTGAAGAAGAACATGAGTATCCGCTAAAGATTAACATCCCTAAAACATAAGGTCACCACAAGGTTGAAGGACCGGATTGAGAATCCTGATATAACTGTGCCACTGAAAACGAAACAGGTAAATATTGGTATGGAGGCAGAGGCAAAATTCGCAAAGATTGGAGATTACTTGGATGACGCGATGATGGATAAGTTCGTTGAATTGCTCCACGAATACTAGGATTTGTTCCCTACCAAGTTTACGGATCTAAAAGGGATAATAGGAGACCTGGGTGTTATGAAGATCACGCTGAATCCCGACGCGAAGCCGATTAAGCAAAGACCTTACCATCTCAATCCAAAGTATAAGGAGAAGGTCCGCTTAGAGCTAGACAAGATGCTCGTGGTAGGCATCATTGAGCCTATAGAAGAATCTGATTGGGTAAGCCCAATGGTGGTATAGGAAAATAAGCAGAAGGATGAAATAAGGATATGCATAGATCTCAGGAAGTTGAATGACGCTTGTGGACATGATCCTTTCCCGACTCCATTCATTGATGAAGTGTTGACAATGTACGTGGCCAGGGAGCATATTCCTTCACTGATGGGTCCTTTAGGTACCATCAGATCAAAATCGTGCCAGAGGATAGAAGCAAGACAACCTTTGCGACTGAGTGGGGATTTTTTCAATACACTGTAATGCCTTTCAGATTGAAGAATGCGCCTGCGATTTTTTCATGCATAGTCATTGTTGCATTCAAGGAATTTATTCATAAGTTCCTGGAAGTGTACTTTGATGACTGGACTGTGTTTGGGCTAGTGAAATTCCATGTGGAAAGTTTGCGCCTAATCCTAGACACCTGTCGAAATACCAAATCGTGCTCAATCTGAAGAAATACCTACTTTGTGTTCCTTTTGGGACCCTGTTAGGTCATGTGGTTTGTAGATAGGGACTGATGCTAGATCCTATGAATATCATGGTGATACTTAATTTAGAAGCTCCGAGGAGTGTGAAACAGCTGTGCGATACCTTAGAACATTGTTGAGTTCCAAAATTGCCTCTCTCTTAAGCAACTTTCTCATCCTTCTTCCTTTGATTTTTCATGAAAAATGCATCCTTAATCATCAAAAGCCATTGCACATTGCCTCAAGGAGTATATTTCAGTGATTTACAAGTTATATTGTTATGTTTGTTATTTGAACAAGTTTTTGTCTTTCAGCTACGGAACGCAGCCACATTCCGCAACTAATCAGTTGTTCCATGGCCATCTCCACGCTTTTGTAGGTTACAAGTGTCAAGAGAGGAAAAGGACCACATGGGTACCTTGGAAAACGTCAGAGCATGGATTGTATCCTATCTATTTGGCCTAGATCGATGAGCAGGACTCCAGTCAAAGGGAAGTCAACTGTAGAAACCTATGGCAAGTAGGACTCTGCTTTTCAAACGATTCTTAGTGATGGATCCGAGGCAATCTCCTGAAGCCAAGGACTTCATCTGCCACTTGCACAAATAGAATCTAACAGCCACTATTAGAAGATTTATGTTTCAAGGAAACCGAAGACAAGAATTCCACATACATTACCTATCTACGTGTTTTTCTATAGCTGATTTCTCTCTTCAAAACAGTTGTATATTTTTCTATAAATACCAGCGTGTAGAACGCAGAACAAGTTCAAGTTTTTGCTTATGTAATAGTGAAAATTTCCGCTTTGTAGTGTGAAAAACTCAGCTCTCTGTTTTAATATAAAGACTTTGTTTTCAATGGATACCTGAAGCATTTGTGAAGTGTTGATTCCGTGTTGATAATCTGAGACCTTGCAGAGGGCCCCTGCGTGGTCAAGGGTACATTTTATTTCTGTTTTGTATTTAGTAGTTCAATTGTACATTCACTGTGTTTTTCATTATGTTTATAATCGTTTTCTAACTCTGTTTGTAATGCAGCTTGTGACATCTTTTCACTAACTTAGTGTAGTTCTATTTCAGCGCAAAACAGTTCTTTCGTTATTTGCTACTCTCTAGTTTCTTAGCAGTAGTTTTAAGTTGATGTCAGTAGCATAAATTGGTTCATTTTGTTTGTTTTTCATTGGTTTTTAGATTTAGAATTAATTTTTTCAATGCCATTTCCTTATTAGTTTAAGTAACTCATGTTATAAATGAATATTTTCAAAAGCCTTTCAGTTGATGGTTAATCCTAAAACTAAGTGGTGAAATGTTTTATTTATGAATGAGTCTCTTTGCATTTCTTTTATGTTTACCTTTCTTAGAATAATGAAGAATGAAATATCTCAAGAATGTTATCATAAGGAGGTACTGGTCTCTAAATTGTGTAGCAAAGTGATAGAAATACTTCATTTAGCTTTGCTTTCATAATAGAATAATTGCAACTTCGTTCTCAATTATGGTTTTTCACTTAGTTTAGCTTTGCTTTCATAATTGTAACTTCATTTTCAATTATGGTTTTTTTCACTTAGTTTAGCTGCAATTCCATCTTCAGTTATTCATTAAAGTTTTTAGACAGTAGAAGTAATCTCACTTTTAGTATTTCGCTTTTGATTTATCATAGATAGTTGCAATCTTATTTTCTCATTTAAGCTTTGAGTTTTGTAATTGAATAGTTAGTAGTTTTAAGTCTTTCTAATTTCATGTTTTTGAAACAATCATAAAAGCAAGAAGAGAAGCTATGTTTTCATTTTCTTGGTTAAACCTTTACTTCCAAATCTGGCTTAAAAGCACTTTTATCTCTCATTTCATTTCTCTATATTCTTAGCAGCAGTAGATTAAGATTTTGTAGATTACATTGCAGAAAATTAGGAATCAAAAGAACAAAACCTGAAAACAAACATAAAACTCAAAAACAGTGAGGTAAGAGGGTCATCTAGCACATATAGTGCACTACACTTCATCAATTTATGATACCTAGATTGATAATTTATGTAGAAATTTAGGACACTAAATTGACTGAACATTTTGGTGCCGTTGCTGGGGAAGTGTAACTAGGTAGCCTTATCTCTTACATTCATAAAAAAAACAATAAAAACAACAAAACAAAACAATGACATGCATAGAGAAAGAGACTCTAGGGGTAGATTTATAGCTAGGGGCAGAAGTTCGATTTCCACAACTCCACCTACTCCACCAAGAGTTAGGAAAGATACACCTCCATCCCAAACTCATACTCCCAACCATAGGATTCCTGGAATTCAAGGGGCAGCAACTCAGTTAGAATATTCTCCTACTTCATCCACTAAAACAAACCTAGGAGAGAAGACCTTTTTCACTTCTACAGGGGAGCCTATTGTAGTTGAGGAAGTAGGAATACCTAGTGAAGAAGAAGAAGTAGAAACTTTCTCCCATAATCCATTAATAGAAGAACTAGAGGACTCTGAAGAAACTATAAAGGCAGAAGAAGAACAAGATGGATAATTCTCACTGTTTGGGGGAGGGGGTAGAGGGAGAGGTAAAGGAAAAAATGGAGGAGGTAGAGGTAACAATGGAGGAGAGAAAGGAAATAGGTAAATAGATAACTCATTTGGATTCCCTATAATAGATGAGGAAACACATACCACAATGAAAAACATCTCACCATCTGTCCTCCCAAACTTTTATGGGTTGAGAAGTGAGGACCTTGAAACATTTTTGTTTGAGTTTGAAGTCTTGTGTAGAACCTATGACTATCTAGAAGACTCTCAAAAACTCAAATTGTTCCCTTCAACACTAAAAGGGGCTGCTTTGAAATGGTTTATGGGGTTAGTCACTCAATCCATTAGAACTTGGAATGACATGAAACAGGAATTTTTGGATAGATACTTGGATTATTGTATGCCTACCAATCATAAGGATGAAGTATTTAGAATGATGCAAAAGGAAGATGAAAACTTAGAGGATTTGCTTAAGAGATTACACTACAATTTTAAAAGAGCAAAAATGAACAATTTAGATGAAGAAACTTTGAAATCTTTTTTGTTAAAGGCCATTAGAGATGAATGGATAGATATCCTTAACATGATGGGGAAGGAAGACATATCTCAACTTCCATTGAGTGACATAGAAAAACTGTGTGTTCATCTCTCAAGAGGGAAATCTAAAACTGGGAAAGGACCAAGAGATCCTTCTCTTGTTAGAGCAAACAAATCTGCAACCAGATCTGTAAGTAGGGAAGAAATTGGAAATATGCTTGATGAGTTTAAAACTGATATTTTAGGGAGCCTTAGTGAACAGCTAGACACCCTCAAAATCCAAAACAAGCAGAAAACAGAGGCTGATGCCTTAGCCATCTTTTTTCCAAAATGTAGAAAGAAACATGCTCTAAGGGAATGCCCTTTAGATGCAAAAATTGTAGAAACTTGTATGATTTGTTCAGAAAGTCATGAGACCAAAGGTTGTCCTCCAATCCTAGGTCTTAAGGCTGTCTTTCAAGAAGAAACAATCCCAAATATTGTAGAACCTCTTTTTTTTATTGCAAGAATACCTTGGCAGGGGCAACAAAATCAAGGATTTAACAATCCAATGTACTTTCAGCCCAAACCAAACTGGAATTCTTGGTAGCAACCTTGGCCTCAACCTCAAACTTAGTATCAATCTAAACCATGGGCACAAGGGGTACAAAATACTTATGGGAGATTTGCTCAATATTATCAATATCCTCCATCTTATCAAAGCTATCCTCCCCCACAAAATCAGCAGCAAAATCAGCAACCACAACTTCCAAATCAAATCCCTCACCTTTCATTTCCATTTCCACAACAACCTCCACAACAAAGTCAAAATCCTCAACTCTTACTTCCATTTCAACAAAAGCCAAATCAACTACCAACCCAACCATTGCCAAACCCCAATAATAAAAACCCTCAGAATGCTTATATGGTAGAAGGACAACAATTTCCTACTTATATGATTGCCCCTCTAGATCTTAATGATGCTCAACTTAGATCTGCCAGGATATTAAAAAAGGAAGAACCTTCTGTAGTCATTCAAGAACAAGATGCTTCTGAGGAGGATTCTCTAAAAGTCAATAAAAGTTTTGAGGGAACATCCCTCCAAAACCAAACCATTGAAAAAGGAAAACAAAAAGAGTCAATAAACACAACTCCTATCATTGAGCAACCAACATCTACTTCTACACCTCCTTTTCCTAAGAGATTACAAATTGATAGAGGAGTAGAAAAACAGATCTTGTTTCCCAATTATGAATTCCTAGATGAATTGAAGAATGTTTGTATCAAAATTCCTTTGTTACAAGCCATTAGAGAAATTCCAATTCTAGCTAAGACAATAAAGGAGTTGAGCATCAAAAGACCAGGAAGAAAACCAAGAGAAACAAAAAGAATTCACCTGGTAGGAAAGATAGCAGATATCATGATGGGAAAGATTGCCATGCAGAAATATGTGGATCCAGGAAGTCCAATTGTCAAGACACATATAAATGGGATTGAAATTCCAAACACATTGATTGACTTAGGGGTAGCAATAAACATTATGAGTAGACAAACTATGGAGCAGCTTAAACTTCCTAACCTTCTTTACACACCTACCTTACTGCAACTTGTAGATAGATCAGTAATCAAACCAGATGGTGTGCTAGAAGACATTTCAGTCTCCTTAGATTCTTGGGAATATCCTGTTGACTTCATGATTTTAACTCCAGAGAATAATCTAGAAGTACACCCACTCATATTAAGAAGACCTTGGCTGGCCACAGCTAATGCTTTTATTATTTGTCGATCTGGTGACATGTACATTTCTAATGGTAATTCAACAAAGAAATTTACTTTGTATCCCAGCAAAACCAATCACATAAATAGATGACAAGGAATGGATCGATGATGAAAATGTTATTCAGCCTATCTTTACTATATCATAAATTAGTGAATATAGTCAAATTTTGAACACATTGGAAAATTTTGAAACATCTTCAGAATATGATCATGCACAATTCCAGGAAAAATATAATGTTGAATACTTGTCATCTAGGCAGATGTCTCTCTATTCTGTGGAAGAGTTTGGTAGCTCTACAATTGAAATTTTTCCAAGTAGGACATTGAATGTAAACAAAAACTTGGAGAAACTACAACAAGAAGAGCTAACCAAAATATTACAAAAGCATTCTGCTGCATTTGCATGGGAGTATACTGGTATGAAAGGTATTGATCCTAATACTTGTATCCATCATATCTATATTGAGGAAAACAGTAGACCAATCAGACAACCTCAAAGAAGGATGAATCCAAATCTTAGGGAGATTGTGAAGGAAGAGCTCCAAAAATTACTCAATGTAAACTTCATTTACCCAATTTTAGATAGCCAATGGGTTTCTCCTTTGGTCATTGTGCCTAAAAAGAATGGGAAATGGAGGGTGTGCATTGATTACCAAGAATTGAATAAAGCAACCTTGAAATATCACTTTCCTTTTCCCTTCATAGATCAAGTATTAGATACATTAGCAGGTAAAAAGTATTTCTCATTCTTGGATGGTTTTAGTGGTTATAATCAAATTCAAGTAGCACCTGAGGATCAGGATAAAACCACGTTTACTTGTCCATGGGGAACTTTTGCCTATCAAGTGCTTCCTTTTGGGTTATGTAATGCACCAGCAACATTCCAAAGAGCAGTACTAGGAATTTTTACTAATCTAATACTGTTAGGCCCCTATACTACTAGTGCAACCCCTTATTGTTATTAGTACAACCCACTTATTATATTGATGTACCCATGTAGTGCCCATATTGTTATTATTGTGCCACATAGAAGCCCACTATTGTTATTATTGTGCCCTTACATTATTATTGTTATGTCAGCTTTGATTATGTTATGACCCCTTAGACTCCTATATATAGAAAGGAGGTCTTTTCATTTGTATCATCCAAGAATTGTTCATTTATGTAATGTAAAGGAGGCTGCCCCCTCGAAGAGGCTGAATTCTAAGGCGTTGATCTATCCTTTCTATCTTTTTCTTGAGCTGGTTTCATAACATTTGGTATCGGAGCTTTGGATTCTAGGGTTTCACTACTCCAAACAAGTCATCGTGGCATTTTCGCTATAACTTGTTTTCTGCGACGTTTCAGAAAGTTGAAAAAAAAACCCATTTGAGAATACATCGTGCTAAATCTCAGATCCGAATTTCAGAGCTTTTTGAGCTATATCTGCGGAGATATGATCTGAGGAAGTTGGTCTTTTTGCAGACTCCTGAATTACATTCCAAACATGTGACCTGGGGAAAATCGTCATTACTTTTTCTCTAGGAATTGGATTGAAATTTCATAAGAAGGTGCAAAAAGAGGACGGACCGTAGTTTCTTCTATATATTTTTCAGAGCTAAAGGTCGAAATAGTGACTCGTGGCAAGTCGTACAAATTCGCTCTACTGAACTAGTCTATAATCAGGTCACTGTGGGAGATTGGGCATAACTCTTCCTTGGAGAATCCAATTTGGATCAGACTGGTGGCATTGGAAAGAGGACATAGAGGACTACTGCAGGTCGCAATTTCAGAACTTAAAGATCCGAAAGTACAGAGTTACAGTCATTTCAAGATCGAGCTCCTAAAATCAAGAAAAAGCAAGATGAGGAAGTTTGATGGCAAGGATTCAGTAAATTGGATACTTCAGATGGAGAAATATTTTGATCTACATGATGTTCCACTGTTACAAAAGGTATGTATTGCATCTTCATATTTAGAACCGGATCAATTTTTATGGTATAAAGGGCTTTATTCTCGTAAACAACTTGTTACGTGGTCAATTTTCACGAAGGAAATGATAGCACATTATGAGGATACAAAGAGAAACACCTTCTTTAGAGCAACACCACAACAATTGGAAAGAGTAAAAGGGCTTTGTGACATACTAGAAAGAAAAATTATGGAAAGCAGGAAGCATACCCCTCACAACTATAAATATGGAAGTGTTGTTTCTCCTAGCCTTCCACAACCTACAAGGGTTACACCACAACAATTGGAAGAAAAAAGAGAAAAAGGGCGTTGTTACAATTGTGATAGAAAATGCACTAAAGGTCATAAGTGTGCTGAGAAGAAATTATTTTACATAGAATATGAAGAGGAGGAAGAAAAGGATCAAGAAACATCAAAAGAAGAGGATATACGCCAAGACCCCACCCCAGAGAAAGAAGAAATGAATCAGACCATATCTTGTAAAGCATTGGAAAGAATTACCACTCCTCAAACTCTCAAGATAGAAGGACATATCAAGAAGAAAAAGGTGCAAGAAGTGAAATATCACATCGAGAAAGAAGAAATGAATCCATCCATATCTTTTAATTCATTGGTTGAAATTACCACTCCTCAAACTATCAAGATAGAAGGACATATCAAGAAGAAAAATGTTCAAGAAGTGAAAGATCACATCGAGCATCAAGAAATGAATCCGACCATATATTGTAAAGGATTGGAAGAAATTACCACTCCTCAAACTCTAGAGATAGAAGGACATATCAAGAAGAAAGAGGTTCAAGCAGTGAAAGATCACATCGAGCATCAACAACATGTTCTCCAACTTTTAAAGGATAACGCCACTTCAGTGCAAAATCAAACGAAACAATAGGTAGATCAACATCGTAGTGAAAAATGTTTTTATGTAGGTGATTGGGTATTTTTACTGCTACATCTCAAGAAAGCTATTTATGAGAAGGAAATGTTGGCAATACTACATGCACTTAAAATATGGCGACCTTACCGAATGGGAAGACTCTTCAAGGATGAGGATGTGGAAGCATTGCTTTGTGTTATTTCTATTATCCAACCAAATTGGATAAATGAAGCAATGGATGAATGGAAGAAGGACGAAGAAGTATGGCCACTTATTCAAAAGTTGCAAAAGATCCCAATTCAAACAATATTTCCAGAAATTGAAGAGGAAGGAAAAATCATATTGGAACCTGGAGCAGTCACAGAAAAAAGAACCCGACAGCTACGAAATCAATCAATTTCAGAGTATCTCATCAAGTGGAAGAACCTACCCGCTGAAGATTCCAGATGGGATGACAAGAATTTTATACAGAAGCATCAAGAACTACTCAAGCATTGAGGACAACGCTTTTTGAAGGAGATGGGCATGTCAGGCCCCTATACTACTAGTGCAACCCCTTATTGTTATTAGTACAACCCACTTATTATATTGATGTACCCATGTAGTGCCCATATTGTTACTATTGTGCCACATAGAAGCCCACTATTGTTATTATTGTGCCCATATATTATTATTGTTATGTTGGCTCTGATTATGTTATGACCCCTTAGTCTCCTATATATAGAAAGGAGGTCTTTTCATTTGTATCATCCAAGAATTGTTCATTTATGTAATGTAAAGGAGGTTGCCCCCTCGAAGAGGCTGAATTCTAAGGCGTTGATCTATCCTTTCTATCTTTTTCTTGAGCTGGTTTCATAACAAATACATGATTGTCTAGAGGTATATATGGATGATTTTACAGTCTATGGTAACACATTTGAAGAAGCTTTGGAAAATTTGGACTTAAAAGATGTAAAGAGACAAACCTTTCACTAAGCCATGAAAAAAGCTTTCTGATGTTTACAGAAAGTATTGTTTTAAGACATCACATTTCAGGAGATGGGATTAAAGTGGACAAATCAAAAGTTGAAGTCATCTCTAAGTTACCAATTTCAAATTGCCAAAAAGACGTTAGAAGTTTTCTAGGTTTTACATGATATTATAGAAGTTTTATAGAAAACTTTACCAAAGTAGCATCTCCACTCTTCAAATTGCTTACAAAAGATTATGAATTCAAGTGGAATCTTGATTGCCACTTAACATTTGAAACCTTGAAAGCAAAAATATCTGAAGCACCTATCTTAAGAGGACCAAATTGGAGACTTCCTTTCCATATTTCTATAGATGCTTCAGATACAGCTCTAGGAGCTGTATTAGGACAAAAAGATTTGATTCCTTATGCCATTTACTACACAAGTAAAAATTTGACTACTCCCACTAAGTTGAATTATACCGTGACTGAAAAAAATTCTTAGATGTTGTTCATGCAATTAACAAGTTTAGATAATATATAACAGGCTATGAAACTTTTCTTCATACAGATCACTCTGCAATTAGATATTTGATGAATAAACCTATTACTAATGGCAGAGTTATAAGATGGATTTTACTTTTGCAAGAATTCAACATTACTATGCCAGATAGACCTGGAAAACAAAACACAGTCGCTAATTTCTTGTCTAGGATTCAAAATATCAAAGAAGACTCTCCGGTTGAGGATAAGTTTCCTGATGAATATTTATTTGCAGTAACTACTCAAACTCCTTGGTTTGCAGATGTTGCTAACTACTTGGTTACAGGGAAGTTACCTTCACATTTATTTCCTAGAGATAAAAGAAAGATTATTTAAGATAGCGCAAGATATTCATGGATCACTAACGAATTATATAAAACAAGGCCAGATCTTATGATTAGAAAATGTGTCAGGGAAGATGAAATGCCTGATATTCTCAAAGCATGTCATGACAAGCCATGTTGTGGACACTTTGCTAACAATAGGACAGCCTATAAAATCCTTTCTTTAGGATATTATTGGCCATCCATCTTCAAAGATGCTAAAGAATATGTCAGAAGGTGCGGCAGCTGCCAAAGGGTAAGGAGACCTGCCCCCTCAAATGAAATGCCATTACAACCTTAGGTACTTATCAAACCATTTGAAAAATGGGATTTAGACTTTATTGGACCTATTAATCCTCCATCCAAGCAGAAAAAGTATATATTGGTATGCACTAATTATGTCACCAAATGGGTAGAAGCCAAAGCACTACTTTTTGCTAACGAAAAATCTGTAGTTAGTTTTCTTTTTGAGGATATTTTTACTCGCTTTGGTGTTCCAAGAGAAATTGTGACAGATCAAGGAACTCAATTCACATCCAACATGATGAAGAGGCTTATGGAAGAGTACAAGATCAAGCATAGGAAATCCACTCCCTATCATCCACAAGCAAATGGTCAAGTGGAGTCTACAAATAAAGTGATCGAAGGAATCCTCACCAAGACTATGCATCTACATAGAAGAGATTGGGCAGAAAGGTTTCCTGAAGCCTTGTGGGCCTATAGAACTACATGGAGGAACACAACAGGACATACACCCTATGAAATTGTTTATGGGAAGCAAGTCATGTTCCCCATAGAGTTCCAAGTCAAAACTTTTAAGATGGTGGTCCAGTTGGGGATGGATTCATCAGAAGCTCAAAAGCATAGATTGGATCAGTTGAATGAACTTGATGAAATCATACAAGAGGTTGTTCAAAGAACTAGTCTAGTTCAGCAACAGAGGACTAAGTGGCATGACAAGTACATCAAAGACAAGTTTCAAGAGGGAGATTGGGCACTATTATTTGATTCGAAGTTGAAGGATTTTCAAGGAAAGTTTCAAACTCATTGGCTTGGGCCATATGAAATAGAAAAAGTTTTCAGTAATGGAGTAGTAAGAATCAGAACAATAGATGAGAATCAAACTCCTCTCCTTGTGAGTGGTCATAGGTTGAAAATGTATCAAAAACCAATCTCAAAGGAGGAGTTTATCAAGATCTTTCAAAATAATTCTGAAATGAAGTTGGTGAAGAAGAATCCTTCTTCTCCACCAACTTAGTCTTTTTTCTTTTCATCGTATCTAAAAAAAATTAAAAATTAAAATAAAATTTAACAAAAAAAAAATGTATAAGGTTGAAAACCAATCACTGATTGGCATGCTTATATAGAAAATACAGGGTGAAAATCAGAAGACTCTGACACCCTATATTTTCCAAAAAATGGTGACTCATTATGCATTCTAAAAATTCATTGTTTTACTTCATTTCATTCTGTTTTACTTCTGCAAGTTTCACTCCACTCCACCACCATATTCCACCAATAAATTTTTCTTCTTCAACATTTCTTCCATCTCCATTTTTCATTTCCATTTTGTCATATTTTCATCTACACAGTCATCTCCATTTCATTCATTCATAAAGTCACATTTTATTCTCTATTTTACGTTATGCAATTGTTCTCATTCTGTAGTTGTTCCAATTCCATAGCTAATTATGTTCTGCAGCCAATCTAACTCTGCAGTAACAGTTCGATCATTAGTTCAAAAATGAAAAGGCCAGTTCATAATAAATTTCATATGTAGGTAATAGAGGAGGAAAAAAAATTTTAAGACATATCAACATCTAAGCACCTGAAGAAGCAAACAACAAAAGGTTAGCAAGAAGAAAGGTATGGTTCTAGAGGTAAGCACAAAAACTTATTTGAAATAGTAATACAAAATATAAGTTGTATAACTCGTATAATCACGCTACTCCTTGACTTGTCATCATGAAATTTGATTGTTGTGATTATTCCACCATGCCTTCTGACTTAAATTCCTAATGGTCTCATGATTTAATCTCTGTTTATGACTCGTACTTAACTGTACTTCTCCAGCACATCTGTTAAATGGTCAGATTTGTGACATAACCCAATTGGATACGGCTCTTCACAACCCTATTGTTCCTTTATTACACCGAGTTCCTCGCTTATACTTCCGTAGCCTTCCTATGCATACAAACACGCTATTACATTGAGCACACAGTCATTCTGTCTTCGAATTCTCCATGTATAGCAGTCACCCTATTTTTCACATAATTTACGTGTGTAGCCACTCCATTCCATATATCTTCTGCACACTCTGTTTCTACATATTTCACGCATACAGCTTCTTTGTTTCGTATACCTTGTATATACAAACGTTTTATCTCCTACTCATAGTCATTTTCCTTCCACATACTCTGTCATTTCATCCCCATATCCATAACTATTTTTGCTTCCATATACCACTTCCGTATACACAGTCTTCTTCACGTAGACAATGAAGGTAAATTTGAAGAAAAGCGGAGAACAGGAGTGATGGATCTCATTGTTAGAACAGAACATGTAGGAGTGAAATACCTAGAAGGTTATCCTCAATTGAAAGGGATGTTGAAGAAATCTAGTTGGTTGAGTTTCATTGAAAAATTCGATGGTCACCATAAAGAAATCACCAAGTCATTTGCTAGATCGTTTGATGGGATGGACGTGGAGATTGGTAACATAAAGTTTACAGTGACCGAGTCTTTTATTGCCGCAACAACCAAGCTACCAAGAGTAGGAGAGAGGTGGTTCAAGAATAAAGAATTCCATAATGAAACCTGGAAAGGAATTCTCCAAAATCCAGGTATGGACACTTCAGTTTTTAAGAGAGGAATTCCCATTTCTGCACTTAAGGGTAAATGGAGTAGCATGTTATTAATTTTACAAAAAATTATTACATGCGAGGGTAGATTTGGTTCCATGTATATGTATCACATAAGACTGTTGATGAATTTTCTTGAAAACAGAACCATCAATCTCCCATTCTTCCTGTTGAATAGTTTGAGGAGAATGGCCATTACTGTTCAGAAGAAAATGGAAGCCATAGAAACTAATCTTTATCACCATGGTCTCATAAAAATTCTAGTTGAATATCACTTAAAGAGTGTAGGAGACACATGGGAGAACTTTTTGATCAGAAACTTTTTCCAAGATGCACCAGAATTACCTGAAGGAAGTTCTGTGAAAAGGAGTAGGAGAAGGAAAACCAGTCTTACAATTCAAAACACTCCTACAACTTCAGCACAGAAAAGCAGTGAAGAAGAGCCCATCTCTGAAACATTAATAGAGATCAGAAAGCAGACAAAACGGAGAAGAAAGATGAAAGGAAAAGTTGAGGAAATCCATAGAAACACTCCTAAACCTTCATCAGAAGATGAACAATTACTTTCTGAGAGATTAGTCAACATCAGGGATCAGTACAAGAAAGAGAAGGAGAAGGGGAAAAGAAGACAGGTTATGGAGGAAGAGATCATAGGCTCCCAAAGTTTGAGGAGAAGTTCTAGACTCAAGGGTAGAATGAAGGAAGCAAAATCAAAAGAGGCCCAGTTCATAGATTTGGGAGAAGAAACTCCAACTCAGTCCCAAGAAAATATCTCATTTGAGCAAAGCCCATATCACTCTCCTCAACAAAACTTTGAAAGCAGCCCAAAGAGAGTCTCTCCAGGGATTGACCCAATCCAACAGCAGATTTATGATTATATTGAGTCACTGGAACAAAATAATACATCAGTAGATCAAGGGACTTCATCCAACCCTGAGCAGCCAGCTACATCACAAGAGACTTTGACTAGCTCACTTAAGCAGGAAATCTATGAGCTAGAGGTTTTAAATAGGCATATTCAAAAGGAAAATGAAGCCTTAAAAGAACAAAACAAGTTGGATAAGATTATCCATGATAACACTATGCTTCATTTGGGTCTGTGGCATAAGAAGAACAGAAAATTAAAGAGGAAAAACAAGAAGCTAAACAGGGCTCTCATTAACCTCAAGTATAGATTCCTCATGAGGAAGCCTAGGATGGCAGTTGCAGCAAAGAGAAGCAAGAAGAGGTTGGATGTTTTGGCTGAAGTCTCAGAGAAAATGCAGTAAAAGGAGGGTGTTTACAATTTTGATTGCATGGGGACATGCAATAGTCTCGCAGTGGGGGTATGTTGAGTTCCAAAACTGCCTCTCTCTTAAGCAACTTTCTCATCCTTCTTCCTTTGCTTTTCCATGAAAAATGCATCCTTAATCATCAAAAGCCATTGCACATTGCCTCAAGGAGTATATTTCAGTGATTTACAAGTTATATTGTTATGTTTGTTATTTGAATAGGTTTTTGTCTTTCAGCTACAGAACGCAGCCACATTCCGCAGCTAATCAGCTGTTCCACAACCATCTCCACACTTTTGTAGGTTACAGGTGTCAAGAGAGGAAAAGGACCACATGGGTACCTTGGAAAACGTCAAAGCATGGATTGTATCCTATCCATTTGGCCTAGATCGATGAGGAGGACTCCGGTCAAAGGGAAGTCAACTATAGAAACCTATGGCAAGTAGGACTCTGTTTTTCACACGATTCTTAGTGATGGATCCGAGGCAGTCTCCTGAAGCCAAGGACTTCATCT